>RJWH01003721.1:0-136837 GCA_004363575.1 Solenodon paradoxus | reverse complement strand
GGTTGGGCTTGAGTCTGCTTCAGCTTTGCACTGTCCCCCATCCAACCTACAGAACTCCACTTGAGGACCCCCCAAATCAGCATGAAAACATTGCTGGTGAGGGGAGTGGCCAGCAAGAAGAAGGCAGTGCACAGGGGGGTATTTTTAACAAATCAACAAATACTTCTCCTTCCTCTCCAACAGCCGCTAGATCTCGTATCTATCACTCAGGGAAGGAGAGTGGCGTGATCAATGCCCTGCCCACACCCCTTTGCACTCGCCTGCCCCAACAAAGGACACCTGTAAATTCACTGCTAGTCCCTGCAACCTCTGCCCAGAGCTTTTTTTGACCACCGTACATGCCAGGACAAGGAGGAAGTAGGCCAGAGCACTGGGAGGTACCATCCCCTGGCAATCGAGGGAGAGATGTCCCAGCTTCCTCGACCTCCAGACAAGACAACTCGGAGGCGAGATCAACATGGTCTCCCAGGGGTCCCATGAGATTGGGTCCCAGTTGCCCATGAACTTGTGACTTGCTCATTAGCCGACTATGTTGGCAGCTTTCCCTTTCCCGACGCCCTTCCCACCCCCTACTAGAACTTCTTCAGAGCATCTCCCACAGAAAACCCCTGGGCTCACTTTCCATTTCAGAATCTCCAACAAGGAGTTCTACAGGACCTGGACATGAGGCAAGAGGCGCCTCTGAGTCCCACTGGCTTCTAGAAGAGGGAGCCCGATGCCTCTGAGGAGTGTCAAGGCTGACAGGGGAACAGTCAGAGGCTAGCCCTCCCCATCCGTCAGGAGAAGCGCCTTTGTGTGGGGCGGAGTATAGGGTGTTCCCTGTGCCTTCTTAGGAGATAACCAACACCTTCCTGCCCTACCCTTCTCCCCACTCTACCCTGACCTTGCCTGGAAGCCACATGTCCTGAGGCTGGATTTCTCTCCTCCTGTGCCCCGGGTCTGGATTCTTACACATGCTGGCATACACTTTTTATCAGCAAGAGGCTTGCTGGCCTAGATGGCTGTTTTGTCACCAGTAGAAATCCCAGTTATTTTCATCATATGTTACCATTGGTAGCAATGTCTCAAAATGTCACTCCCATCACTGCTTTCAAGTCACTGCTATTATCCAGTCTGCCTCTAGAACTTGTTTTCTGATGCAGGAATTAAGAAACACATGTATCACTGTGACACACATTTGCTTTTCATTTTTTAATTTTCTTTTAAAGCTGTAGGCAGCAATGAAGGAGCTTAGAAAGAGAGGCTACAATGGACACTCATCTGTGGCCCCCAAGGTGGGGGCCACAGGGAATTTGGGGGGTGGTAGTGCAGCCAGGAAATGCAGGGGATTTAATTTCCCAGGGTGGGACCCACAGATAAATGCCCCCACCTATCACTACATCCCAAGGAGAATAAATAATCTTATATATGGAGCCTCCACAGGTAACAGAGCCCACAGCCAACCCAGGGTGGCTTCCCAGAGGTAGCAGCAGGTGCTCACCTGAGCTGCAGGCAAGCCACTGAACCCCTCTGGTCCTCTACCCAACTCCTTCAGGGTTCTATCCCCTCAGACAAGAAGAGGCCTAGGGTCAGGGACAGCTGGCAAGTGACTCGGATTTGGGCAGGATCCAGGGCAGGGAGGAAGTGAGAGAGGCTGTGTTCACCCAGACCTGTACAAACAGAGGTGTGGGCTGGTCTGGCCAGTTCTTCCCCTCCCTCGGTGGCTGGCCTTGAAGTCCCTTACAGGTTGGCAGTACCCCCTAGGTTGGGAACCAGAGAAAGGGACGGTAGGAGGAAGGGCAGATGTGAGAACTTCCCCCAGGAGCCCCCAGACACTCCCAGTCTTGAGGCCCTGGCTTTCCCTTGGGGCTGTGGACTCAGACTCAAGGCCTGTCTGCCCAGGGCCAGCCATATATTCTGTGTCAGGTGGTAAGGACTGGGGCTGGAACCCACCTGGGGTCAGAAGTCAAGCTGGGCAAAGGCCTATGAAAAAGGTAGGCATCACCAGGCTCAGGGCTCACTCTGGGCCCAGATCAGAATCACAGGTTAGTCTGGATCAAGGTCCCTGATCAGGGATAAGTATGAGGCTGGGGTCAGGGGTCAGTCTAGGTTCATGGGTAACTCTGGGTAAAGATCCAGGATCAAGATTAGGGATCCACCTGTGCCCCAGGGTAAAACTTGGTCAGAGCATGAACGTATTCCAAAGTTGCTGTTTCCCTCTGACCCAGCCTTCTCTGACACCCACTCTGGACCCATCGTCCCAGTAGAGGCCTCCAGACATTTTCCCAGAGGATGTGACTGACTTGAATTCAAGCGCTGAATGTGACAAGTGGCCCCTGAGAGATGTGTGGTGGAGGGAGGTATTTCTGGCAGAAGAAGCAGTCCAGTCAAAGGCAGGCAGGCATGGAAGAGCATGCAGTTCTATAAGACAAAGCCAGAAGAGGGTGGGGCCAGGAAGAGCCTCAAACACAGCATTCAGGGAGAGGCTGGAGGGTTTTCTGAGAGCACAGAGAGAGGGTGGCATGAGAAATGCGGGATCAGTGGGAAGACAGCTTCAGCTCTGAGTTTTAGGAAGAATCATCCATTCATTCGTTCGTTCATTTGCCCATTAAATATAAATAGAGGACCCCATTCTAGGGACTTGAGAGGCATTGGGAATATAACACCTGAAAATAACAGGAGGACATAAATAGTGACTCTAATAAAGTAAATTCACAAAATAAAGGACAGAATACCTTCGAAGGTGATAAGAATACGGGGGACATGAAAACACAGCAAGGGGACCCAGGAGTTGGAGGGAAGGACGGGTTGTAGTATGACGTAAGGGAGCTGCCAGGGAAGAGCTCCCACACAGAACAGCCTTTGTGGGGCCAAGGCATGAGTTCTTGGAATAGCAGGGCCCGTGGGGCTGGAGGCAGGAGCAGAAAAGTGGGTGAGAGGGGATCCCTCAGCCTATAGGCATCTTGAACGTAGCACCTACGTCTCATTTAGGTTTTGAAGTTCAAATCTCAGTCTTAGAGAGAGATTAACACCAGGGCAGTGCAATCAGCAAGCCGACCTGGAGAGTTGTGGGTGGGGCCAAGCCAGTTTCCCCCAAAGAGAACTAGCAAGGAAAAGAGAGACACGTGCAGAGAGGCAGAGGGACCTCTGTAATTACATTTAATTAAGCCGCATTTAAACTAACAATTGGCTAAAGAAATGAAAGCATGTGTAGGGCAAAGAGCAAAAAGGAAATGACTGAATACTTGATACTATTTAGAAACTGTCATTTTTAAGGGTGAAAATGGTCTTGTGTGATAATAATATGTGGTCATTTTTCAGTTTGGTTCTTATCCCTTAGCGATACACACTGAAATATTTACAGATAAAATGATAGTGCTGGTATTTGATTCAAATGATCACTGCTGGATTTGGGGGCACAGGGGAAACAAACTAAGTGGATGGGAATGAGGAGTTCATGATAGCATTTTATTCACTTGGTGTATTTTGAAGCTTTTATTAAAGACTCAAAAAAAAAACAATAATGTGCTCCAATCGGCTGCTGAGATTGGGGGAAGGGAAGGAACTAGGAGAAGCTAGAGATTAAGAGAAAGCTCCTATGATGAGCAAATAGACAGGTGTGCAGGTGAAGGATGACATAACAATGACCTGAGACAAGAAGAAAGGATAGGGAGGGTTCAGAGCAGGGCTTGCAAGAGATGTTTTCCTTTGCACACTTCCCCTGGCATTTGATTTCCTCTTAGTCTCTCTCCCTCTCCACCCTCTCAACTTTCCCTCCTCCTCCTGCCCTCCTCATGCTCCCCTCCTCCCCTACCCCTCCTCCATGTCTCCTTCCTCCCTTCTCCTTCCTCATCTCTCTTCCTCTCACCTCTTCTCCAGCAAGCACCTTCCTGGAGTGGCTCACAGTCCTGCACAGTTGTCCCGCCTAGCTCTTTTGTTCTCTGCACTGGGTGACCAGTCAGCTCCAGTTAGATTCCACCCAGCCCGCCAGCCCCTACCCCAGGCTTTGGGAGCTGTTCTCCCCAAGTCTCCTCCAGAGAAGAAAGGGTGTTGAGGGGCTCCCCTCCCTCCTCAGAGCAGCCTCCACCTGAGCAGCTCTGGCCAACATGAGACAGGTCGAGGTGCAGCCAGTGGGGCAGGGAGTTAATAGGGCTCAGCTTGTCAGTGAGAGTGTAAGATGGCCTTCGGTGTTCTTCTTGGAAATGATTCCTCTCTCCGGCAGATGCTTCTCAAGACAGAGGAGCATTGAAGTTAGGAGGAAGCAGAAGTGGCCACAGAAGGGACTGCAAGACATTTTCCTGCCCAGGTTTTGTTTTCAGGTGTCGAACCTGGAGATGGACCCTGCAGAGAGGAACAGGAGGGCTTCCTTGGCATTCCCTACGAACTGCCTCCCACCAGCAGCACTAGACTCCACCTGCTTCCTCTTACAAGGAGACTACAGTGGGTATTTATCCTTCCTGGACATTTTTAGACTTTTGCTAAGAATTTATGCATCCATAAAAGCTGCATAGTATTTTTTTTGCAGATTTTAAGTTCTGTATAAATTATATTCTACTGTACATAACATTTTACAACCAGCTTTGGTTGCTGGGAGATAGGGCTCCGGTTCATTCTTTTGATGGCTAAATGGAATTTCTGAGAGAAGAATGTTCAAGTCTTGTGCACGATGGTAGATTTAACAACTCCATAGACACATACACACACACACACACACACACACACACACGCACAGATGAGACAGAGACAGAGGCTATGTCAGTGGATGCATGGATGTTTGGAGATTGAATTTTCTAATAATATGAATTGATCCTTTTACATTTTCTACCTTAAATTCGCCTTCACTCACATTAGCTACAATGATTCCTGATTTCTTTTTTAATTTCACCGTATTAACCCATTCGTATTACATTTTTTTTTTCACTCAACAGATGTTTAGGATATAACGTTTATGTACAGCCAACATTATGGTCACAGGGGACAAGGTTCCTGTCCTCTTTTTAAGTTACTCTATGGTGGGAGCAGACAATACAGAAATAAATGTTTATCTACCCTGATATTTGTTTTATTCTTCTATTTATCCTGCATTCTTGTTTCTTATCCCTCAATACATATAATCTTTTATTGGACTGGTGTTTTCCTTTATTTTTCCTTCTTCTAGCTATTTAGAAGGTACATAGAGACTTCCATTTTTTCAACTGACACCTTTATGTATTTAACACACAGACACTAAGCTCTGATGGCATCAATTATGTCACTTAAATCTCATGTCTGTTCTGTCCCACCCTTGTTGTCTTGCTTTTCCAGAATCTCTGTCTAAGGTCAGTCACATATCAAATCACTAAAAGCGGGGCCGGGAGAGAGGGAGGTGCATGGGAAGGTAGATTGGAGATCTACTCCCCTGGGGGAGAATGGGTCTGAGCTCCCCTCACCACCATGGAGTCCCCTGCCCCAGAATGAGCTCTGAGAGACGCCTGCCACTTATCCTGGATGCCGCTTGAGATACACGGCGCTCTCTGCCCTGGTCTCTGCCCTGGTCACCCCTTGCTCCTCCCTCCACTCTTCCCACTCGCTGGCCCCGCCCTGCACAGGCCCCTGCCGGGAGAGATGTGTATGCACAGACTCAGGCCCATTCACAAGGACACTCTGCTGCTATGACACACGGGCACACACACACACAGAGATGCTGCTGCAACGACTTTACCCAGAGGCCATGGCTGCCACTGCCACTTACCCTGGGGAAGGGCCTCCCTCTAGAGCGTCCTGGCCCCCTGCACATGAGCCCCGGCCACATGATGGTAGATGGCTGACCCTGGATGGAACTGCGTCCTAGGAGGAAGCAGGAGTTTCTTCTCAAACCATCCTTGTGCTCCCCAAGAGTAGGACCTATGTCCCACCCAGTCTCTGTTCCTTTGTTGCCTTTCATGTCCACAGCTGTTACCCTGTGGGGGTCATGGAGACAGTATGTGGCGCTGCCCTCAAGAAGAACTTGCTGGTCAGCTGTGAGAAGGGCAGTGAGCACACGGCCTCTAGCAGCAGCTCCTTCAGAACCATGGCAGCATCTGAGCTGAAACTCGCTCTCCTGGGCACGCCCAGGGTGTTGACTGAGCACAGGAGCCACCTCTGCTCTGGCGCGCTCCATCAGGCTGGCCTCGAGCTGCCAGCCAAGCTTCTCCAGCCACCCTGCTTTCTCCTCCTGTGTCGTTCACAGGGCCCCTGCCAGCCAAAAAGGGTCCACAATCCCAACTTGCCTTAGTATCTGCTCAGGGGAGGACCTGTACTGACCAGTGCAAGTTGACACAGACCTTCCCACTGCTCAGCTTTGAGCTCTCGCCTCCAGAATAAAGGGGCGCTGTAGACTATTTCAGAGCTGGTCCCTGGGCTTCTTTTCCCCATCTGCTTGTTAAGTCAGGACAGTTCTCCCTCCACCTCCTGAACCCCAACAGTCTTCCTCCTCGGTGCAGCTACATCATTGCCCAAGGGGCCTGTGACATCCCCAGAGTCAGGCCGGTGTAGGAGGTGATACCTGAAGGGACATCTTCAGTGCATGCTGTTATAGAGGAATGAGGGAACTTTGCTAACGACCTGCCCTGGCCTCTCTGTCCTCTACCAAATGACAGCTGGGAGTTAAGATGCATTTTCTCAAAGGAAGCACTGGTCCAAAGAAGGCGGGGTGGACGGGGCTGGGGGAGGTGGTGAGCTCTTCATATCCCTGGTGCTGCAGCTCCTACTAGGTGGATAAAGACCTAAGCTGTGGGTCCTTTCAGCTCTGAAGCCCAGAGAGGGCAAAGCTTGCCTGTATCCACAGCAACCTGGATGGCTCTGGAAGGGGGCTTTTAGAGCAGGGACTCCCCAGCCAGCTCTCTGCCTGGCCTCACCATGCAAACCAAGACACACTGTGGTCCCCTGGCACGTCCCACTCCACTGCAAGCCTGAGCTGCGAGCCTGGAAGCAGTGAGGGCACGACTCAGGAAGATGGGGAAGCAAGGCTGGCACCACTGCAGGGAGGGGAAGCAGCAGGAGCAGGAAGCCAGAGGGGGTCTGAATGAGTAACTACAGATTCTCTCACAGCCAATGTGTTATCACTGGAGATAACAAGAGACTCTGCCTTTCTCTCCCCACCCCACCCCCACCTCTGCATCCCTGGGAATCCTCACACCCAGAAGGGAGAGGGACTTGGGCCAGAGGCTGTGCACAGGTTCCAGGGAATCAGGAGAGATCTCAGAATAGAATAACCCAGAGAGAAATCCATCCAAGAGGACTTGGGAAACAGAGAGAGGGAGTATCTGTGGCTGCACCCCAAGCTTGGACTGGTGAGACCAAGGCCCACTCCAGGCGGACATGGACTCTGGATAAGGTTGGGGGATAGAGAACAAAGATTCAAGTCACTGTTTCCCATCCATGCAGGTAGCCCACCCTTCCATCTCCTGCTGCTGATATTCCCCCACCCCTACCACCATCAAGAAGCCTTCCCAGATCATAAGACAGCTCCTCAACAGATTCCACAGGAGCCCCCCAAAAGTGGGCCCACACTTGATGCCCCCAGTGCCTCAGCACACAGGACTGGACATACAGGAGCAATTCATTAAAACATAGTCAGATGGAGTCTTGGTTTCTTCTGCTCCTTCTTTCACTTCTGCATTTGTTTTGTGCCTTTTGATAGGTAAAGGGTGAGTCTCCCAAGAGAATAATTCTGAAAGAACAAAGAAGTAATTTTCATAGCAAGGAATCCACAGGAAAACTAATCTTCCTTAGTCACCTTCGGGGAGTCTGGGGACTGCAAAGTCATCAAGATGCCCAGCCAGTCACGCTCACCACCTCCAGTCTGCGCACAGTCTTGAGCAGAAGAGGGGATTTCCTGTGAATCACCCTACAGAGCAGGAGAGAGGAAGCCCACCCATCCCCAGTAGCAGATTTTAAATCCCCTCCTTGCCCTGCTCCCGTCCCACCAGCTACCAAAGGGCCTGGCCCCAAGATCACAGGGCAAAGTGGGATCTGACTTCATCCTATTCCCCAATCCTCATCCCCCTCAATAGGGACAGGGGCAAGCATTAATGGTGGGATTTAAGAATTCTGCAGCTGGCTGGGGGAGAGAATGACAAGCGTCTAATGAGAGCCATGCCATGGATTTTCCAATCACATCTTCATCGTCTAGGACACTGTGCCAGGAAAGGTGACTCCCCAGGATGAGGACAAAATTTCACTCCCTTGCTGGGAAGCTGAGGCCTGAGAAAGGGTGTGTGGTCAGAATCACAGGGCAAGAAAGTACCTGACTTCACCTGGACCCCAGAAGTCGAAATGGTTGAGATGGCTGGTGATGCCTCCAACGTTTCCCCCCTTGGGAGGATGGGTCCAAACCCTAGACTGTCAGGGCAAAGGCATTACCACAGTCCCCATATCTGGAGAAGGACCTATGTCCAGTCTCTGATGAAGTCTGCAAAGAGGTGGAACTCGTGAGATTATATCGTGAAGGCAAAGGAAATTGTGCGGGATAGCTCTCGGGTCCTCCTCTGTGAAAAGGTGTCCCAGTGCAAAGCCCAAAGCCTTGCTCCAGCAAACCAGTAATATTAGTCGAGGGAGAGGAGTGGGAGAGAAAGAAAAAGAAAATGCTAGCACCCCAAAATAAGCTCCAAACCAGGACGGACTGGGCACTCCTCCTTTCTAGGTTTTTCCTGGACTCCCAGAATTTCATCTCACCCCCAGATGGTCAGCAGCTGGAGTTTCCCTGTGCTGTGGGGACCGATGCGAGTCCTGATGTGTTCCCAGGGAACTCTGATGCACCTTCTGGTCAGTCCTCGCCAACAGTTGGACCTCCTTCAAGGAGCAGTACACCCAACAGGGTGCACAGGACCCTCAGCCCTCTCCTCTCTACACGGAACACCTCCCTCCCCCATCACCCTACCATAATCTCATCACCCTCACCTGCTGCATCTCAAGCCCAGGGCTAGAGGGTAAGGCAGCCACCTGCGTCTGGTCCACGAGAGGACGCACTCCGGAAGCCAGGAGGGTGAACGTACACCCCATTTTAGGTGTAAATAAACCAAACCCTGAGGACGCGCGATGGAGAAAGACTGGCCCTAGGTCGGTCACCCGGCGGTCAACCCGCAGAGCCTAGAAGCCAAGAACAGAGGCAGCAGACCCGGCCCTGGCCTTTCTCTGGACCTCAGTTTCCCCGAATATGAAATAGGGAAGGAGGGAAGGGAAGTCTCTGGTTACTTTTAGGTGGGGGGGTCGCAGACTGGGCGCGATTGCGCGGAGAACAGACAGTCCCTCCCCGCGTGGGGGCGCTGGAACTTCGGCCCAGTCTCGCTTTGGAGAGGCCCCAGCCCTCCTCCTTGGGGCAGGAAACCCCAAAGCGTCGTGAAAAGTCCGGGAGCTCAGCCCTGGCCGAGTGCGCTCTGCCAGGTCTGGCACCAAGGAACCCAGAGTCGGCATCACCCATACCCTGGCTTCCCCCAGCCAGGTATCTCCAGCGCGACCAATGCATTGGAGCGCTTGAAAATAAATCAAAAGACGCACCCCACCTCCCCGCGTGGCTTCCAACGGGAGACCCTGCACAAGCGTCAGACTGCAGTCTGGGGAGATAAAAAGTGACGCGACCTGTCTCGTAGTTCGACCCTCCTGCACCCTTTTGGAGCAGAAATGGGAAAAGGGGAGGCTGACTGGTGGTCTCCTGGAGAAGGCGACTCTAAAAGTGGACGTGCTGGGCACCTTGGGGTGGGGCTCAGCGGATGGGTAGGGGGGTGAAGGGAGACCGCAGTCCAGCGCTTGGAAATGTCGTGAGCCAAGCACGGAAAGAGGGGGCGTATTGAAGCCTGGAGACTCCAGGGACGCAGTCCGAGGGGGCGAAGGCTGTCAATGCCTAGCGACGGCGGACTGACGTGGGAGACCGGCGGAGCGAGCGCCGGGACTCCACTCCCGCGGGGGCGCCCCCAGCCCCGCCCCCACCTGCGCCGCGGCCCCGCCCCTCCCTGTCCATTGGCTAGACCCGCCGCCCGTCAGACGAGCCCCCGGGGCCCACCCCATGCCCGGTGGGGCGCTCGTAAGCGCCGGGCCGCTGCGGCGGAGCTACTGTCGGGCTCCGGGTCCACCGCTCCGCCCAGCCCGTCGGCCCCTTCCTGACGCCGGGCCCCAGCCGCGGGCTCGGGGCCGACCATGCGCCCTCCGAGTCTGCCGCCCGCTCGCTGGCTGTGTGTGTTGGCGGGCGCCCTCGTCTGCGCCCTCGGCCCCGCGGTGAGTGTCTGCCGGGCGGCCCAGAGTCCTGGCACCCAGGGGTGGTGTGGGGGGCGGGGGGTGCCCAGCCGTCTCGGCTCACGTCTGTGTAAGGAAAATAAGGGGATCCGAGCACCAGCCTTGCCTCCTCCCGCTTCCACCTCGGACGGGATTTAGACCAGAGAGGAGAAGTCTGGCCGTTCCCAGTCCCTACCAGGGCAGCCAGGTGTCCGCCCAGCCCAGCGATGGGACACCCGTGGGGGCTGGAGGAGAGAGCAGCTCCGGGACTGCCTTCCGTGTAATGGCTGCGCGTGTGCGTGGGGTAGGGTGGTCAGTGGGTACTGGATCGGGAACCGGTCTACTGAAATGGAAGGTCTGGTAGACTGTGGGCAGGAGGGAAGCTGTGAGGAAGCTCTCGCGGGGGTGTGTATGCCCGTCTGGAGGTGTCCAGGATATTGTAGTGCAGGTGTAGGATTGACATCTGGCCAGCAAACCCCGTGCTGGACACCCCCGGACCTGGCAAAAGGCTTTTGCCATCAGGTGGGTGATAGACTGTCCCTTCCCGCGCTCTCCCACTGGGCGAAGTTGAAAGGTTCTGAGTCCAAGATGGAAGGTGGTGAGGAATGAGGGTTTGAAGGTGGTATTTATCAGAAAGAGCCAGACATGTCAAGGGATGCTGAGCAGGGACTCACGCCCAACAAGTAGTGGCCTCCCACTTCTGCCCACTTCTGTTTTATCCCAGCATGGGTCTGCATGTGCCCCTGATGCATGTGTGCCAGCATGCCCTGTGTGTGGGTGTGTCCATGTGTGGGTCTCTAGATCCTGGTTGAGGCAAAAGATGCACGGATCATGTCCGTCTAAGAGCAGGGAAGACCTGAAAATTCACTGAGTCTCCCCAAGCCCATTTTACAGATAGGCAAGGCAAGTCCCAAAGACCCTCAGAGCACCATCGTCTGTCCCCCACCCATCAGACTTGAACAGAGATTGATTTTCTCCCTGCTTAGGCCTTGAGAAATCTGGGGTTGCTGTTGGGCAGGGCCTAAAACCCAAATGGGTTCCAGCACCTACTTCAGGTTGGCTGGTGGGAGGGTAGAGTATCTTGATGATCCAGTCTTTGCTGGTCCTCGATGACCTCCCATACCGTTGTCACCTCCACCAGGGCAGGGATCCCTTTGTTACTTTTGCACACCTTAGGGATAGGGAGCTCATTGCCTGTCCTATCTTATGACAATAGCAGGAGCCTCCCCACCCCTCAAGGATAGCCATGAGGCCCACCTTCTGAGCACTTCAAGTCTCATGGAGTTTTAGCCCTGAGGCCACAGCTCCAGCACAACTTACAACCCTTCAGTGCCATCGGGCCTCCTGGCTTCAGCTGTTCTTTACTCTTCCAACCCAGGTTTCAACCCCTCATACTATCCTAGGATGAACAGAGATCTTGGGACCACCACTATGCCCTCGTCCAGGGCACATCTGCCCCTACCTCCTGAGACAGTCCAAGCCTGCTCCTCCAGTGCCTCCCCTCTTTCCAGATCTTATTCATTTAGTACCAACTCTGGCTCCTTCCCCAGACCGCCTTCCCTGAACCCTCTAGCCCACTTTTCTTCTTTCCTCTGATGGCATCCTTCAAATCTACTCATCTCCCAAGCCCCGGCTCTTCTGACTATGGGGGCTGAGTCCTCTAGTCCTCCCATGGGCCCAACAGGCCAGTGCAGGACTGGGCTCTAGAAGGAGAGGGAACTCAGCCCAGACTGTGGCAGGGGGAGGCTGGAGTGAGGTCCATTTTCTTCCTTCCTTCTCTCCACCAGCCACCACCTTCTCGCTCACTGAGTGCACACCAGCAAACCTGCTCCAGCACGACTAGGGGGTGGAGAGTTGGCTGATGTTTTCAGTCATAAAATGGCAGCTGCAAAGTTCAGTTTGAAGGACTAAGGCCTTATCATTACTGTTTATGGCATCCTGACCTCAGTCAGGGAAGGGAAAATCTCTGAACAGGGAAGCAAAAGAAGGAAAGAAAACCTCCAGTGTCTCAGAAGAGGAAGTCTGCCCCAAGGCCACCGTCCTTTTTCCTGCCCCCTCGCCCTCCTCCTAGCAGGCACAAAGGCTCCCCACTGGTAGCAGAACTGTAATACTCAGCCCCAGGGTTTCACAGACAAGGAGCAGACCGAGGCCCTGCACTGGGAAGATTCTCAGACTGGTAGGAGAGAGCAGAAACAGTGGCCCAGGTGAGTGTGGGGTATAGCCTCCCAGAACTGGGGGAAGGGTCACAATGAGGAGCAGTCAGGAAGGCTCCCTGGAGGGGGCAGCACCATGCCATGAAGAGTTCAACCAAATGGACTAGTCTTCCACCCCAGACCATGAACAACCTCTGTTGGCAGGAATAGTAGGCCTGATCTCAGAAGAAGGAGGCCCCAAGCCTGGATTGGCAGACTGACTCCTCTAAATCTCTGAGGTGTGTTGCTTGCCTGCTTTGAAAGCCTCACCTTGCCAGAGGTGTTCTGCATGACCAGCTACTTCCAGCCTCTCCAGAGGCTGTCCACAGCTGCCCAGGCCCTGTGGGCTTTAGGAGACATGGCTGCAGTGGGGTCAGGCCTCCTCCTGAGTGAATTGACAACCTCAGTTAGGTTTGCCCAGGGGCCCCAGGGACAATGCTGGGAGAGCAAATTCCCATTAGATTTCCACTCTCCATTCTGGTACCCTGAGACAGCCTTCTCTGTGGTTTCTTGAACATCTATGTGAAAGCCAAGTTGAAGGCTTGGTCTGCACCCCACAGCAACAGCCTGTGGACCTTAGAATATCTTCAATCCCTGCCCTCAATTCCTCATCACAAAAGGGAAGGTGAGGAGGAATGGGAAGAGAAGACAGACTGGATTCCAGCTCTATCCCCTGACTGGGTATAAACTTCCCCTGAAAATCTGGACTCTGCGAATCTGGTTTGGCCTCCCAGTCAGGACTTCTGTGAGGTAAAGGAAGTGAAAATGCTGTGGGGAACCATGTGTTCCTTCTCTTGAGCCCCAGCTCAGGAGCCCTGTGAACCCCTATACAGCCCTCCATGACCCATGTCTGTCCAGGGGTCTCCAAGACAGGCAGGAGTCCTGGAGATGAAGCAAGGGGACCTCACAAGGTGGTCAGACAGTTTTGGAGGTGACACTCCCAGCTCAGGGAGGCAATGGGGCCTCTCAGGGAGGGAGGCTGGGAGGCAGGTAATACACTTCACCCTTTGCCCTCTGGGGCAGTCCAACCTGGGCAGAGCCTGTCACTCACCTGGGCCCCTCACTGTGGCCTGTCACTGTGGCCCTTCTGTCCGGGGTGCAGAGATGGGACCAAGGGACCAGATGACACCCTGTTCCTTTCTCCTTGCCCTCGGTTCCTCCTCCCAGATACATCTCCCATTTGACCTCCCAACACAAAGCAGTTCCGCTGTGTCCAGGAAAATGTAGAAATGTGCAAGCCTTTCACATACCTTAGACGTACTTCAGAAGAAATGGAAAAGAAGCCTACTTGAATCTCTCTACCATATTATGGGTGTTGTTTGCTTGTGAACTTTTATTGTGAAAAGTTTTCAAACATACCCCAAAAAAGTAGAGTGAAATATGTAACAAACATGGAAATACCCATCTCTCGATTAATGTCAACGAAAGGGCGAACGAATTTCCAGTGCCCTTTTCTTCCCAATTCCTAGGTTTGACTTTTATTCACCTTTAATGATTAATGTTTGTATCATTTGCTTTTGTTTTGCATGAAGTGTTTTAAAATAAATGATACATCATGACCTTTCACCCCGAATCATTTTAAGCTGCATCTCTAAAACAAACGACCTTTCCCTCTGTATCTGTGATAGTACCATCACACCAACCAGCTCAACAGAGATGCCTTAGTATCAAATATTCAGAGATCCTCAAACAGCATTAAATCAAGCATCACCAGGTGAGTGGTGTGATTATTAGGGGCTTGGGTCTTATTGCCCGTTGCTCACAGTGGGGCGGGGCCGGACAGCAGCCAGCAGGTGAGCCAGGCCCAGTTCTGTAGCCCCTCTCCTGTGCTCACGCTGTGAGGGCCCATATCTGTCAGGCAGTGCCTCCTGCTGTCTTAAAAGCAACTTCTTCCTGTGCAGTGAGGGACAATGATTACACCTGAACTTGAATGTCAGAAACTCTGGCCGCACAGCCCCCTGTACTGACACATAGTCCTCAGCAGGCAGCCCTAATACCAACATCACCCACAGACACCATGCTTAGAAACTGAGTCCCCTTTCCCCAGGGATGTCCAAGAGGACATTCAAGGGGCAGAGGATGTACACCAGGTGCTGAGCTTTTGTCCTTGCTGTCCCTGCTTTGCTGGGCACCATCACAGTGACCCTGTGCAAAGAAACCCCAAAAGACTTTGTGCCCCGACATTAACCCTTCAAATGGTCCCTTTGGTGGGACCTGGATGAACCGCCGATTGAATAGCTCTGCTTGCATTCTTCTAATAATAAGAGCTCCTGTCTGGGTACCACTCAGTGGATGCCACTGGGAAATTTTCTTGTCCTGATCCCAGATCTGCATCCTTGTGTCACCCCCCCACACCCAGGCTGTCCCGGTTCTCATTCTACCCTCCTACCACCAAGGGCTCAACTTTACTCAAGAGAAAGGATGAGTGACAAGATTTGGATTTGCAGAGAGAGAAAGTTCAGACTATTGGAGAAAGTGTGTGAAAATGCAAGGGGAAGAAAATAGGGGCAGTTGGGGACCCAGGAAAAGCTAGATGTAAGGCCTCTCCTCAAGTGGCCATGGCCGCCATTTGGGCAAGACATTCAGACAGCCTGAGGTCATCAGTGCATTAAGGCTGTGGCATGTTTTCCCACTCTGTCTTCTCCCTACATGGAGCATCAGAGACAAGCTGGGAGCTGGAGTTAGTGGTGGGATTGGTAAGGGCCTTGAACACCTGTTTTGAAGTGTGACCTTTGACTGCTAGGCCGTGAGGACCATCAGAGATGTGAAGCAGGAGAATCAGGATGGAGATACAGATTTTATAAAGACTCTCAGGTTGCAGGTGGTAGAACTGACAGCTACTGCCCCTGTCCAGGCAGAAACAGATGAGCCCTGACCCCTATCTGCATCTCCTGACTTGTCTCCTGATGCCTCCAGGGCCCTTGCTGCATCACCACCAGGCTTATTACAACCTTAAATGCAAGAGGCATTTTCATACCTTGACACATCTGCACACACTGTTCCTTCTCTCTGGAATGCTCTTCCTCCACCTCTAATTGTCAAGCTCTCACACATCCCTGAAGGTCCTCCATGCTCTATGAAGCCAACGCCCGAGCTATATCCTACTCGGGAATCCTTTCCTGAGATCACTAGGCTTGGCTGTATCCAGCTGGGAATTTTCCAATTTTATGCCTCTAGAGTCCAGAGGATAATGAGGATGTTTAAAATACTGAAATAAGTGGAAGAGGAAGTCCAAAGTCTGCCTGAATTCCTCAGTGATAAAGGCTACAGGGAGCTGCCCCGGCCGTGTCTCCCAAAGGGCAGCAGCTGACCACATGGCCCAAGGCAAGGCCACGGAGTGAGAGTGATGCAGTCCAGACTGCTGGCCACAAACCTTGGAGACATGTCTCTGGGAATGTGCATTGCTGAGTGACCTCAGGTTCCTCTTGGGGTCTCTATTTTCTCCACTCTCTTCCAGATGGGACCCAGCACTCAACTCAATTGCGGCGAAGACAGAGTTCACCTTGCAGACCACCCCCACTTTATTCAGAGATACCCCAGCCTCCCAGGTTAGCCCGGGGGCTTCTGCAACTCTGAAAACAGCCTTTCAGGAAAGGCTCTGACTCTGCTGCTAAGAGAACAGAGTTGTCTGGAGAAGTTGGCCCAACACTCCCCCACCCCCCACAGAGTGTCAAGCATCTTCGTGTCAACAACCCTGTGATACCCTCAGTGTTTGGAAAAGAAATATCTCTTGGCAAAGAGCATGACCACAACTACAATTTAACAAGGCCCAGCAGTGAGGGCATGCAATGTCAGAGCACAAGTCTGCATTCTTAGCTGCAGGGCAGAAAACTCAAACAGACCAAGAGATAAAGAAAGGCACTGACTCATGTTGCTGGAAGCAGGAGTGGTTTCAGGCATGGGTATTCAGGGGCTCAGACATTGTCGGACAATATCCCCTCCATCTACAGTTTTCCTCCGTTTCTCTATTCTGACTTCAACCGTGCTGCACTTGACAACAAGATGGCGGTAGAAGCACTAGTTCCTGTGTCCCTGTGGTCCCAGTTCAGTGTTCCCAGTCTCCTTGACTAATTTCAGAATCCAGAGTCCAGAATTGAGCCTCCTAGCTCTGGAAGAGGGTTCATGAGAACCCCATGAGCTAGGACTAGGGCAGGACGCTATTTCCCAGATAGAAATGATGGCATAGAATGAGAATAAAGGATGGCAGAGGGCAGCAATGAAAGACGTCCACTGTCGTTCACCCTGCTTTCATGCTGTGGGGAATGGGAGGTGATAATGAGCAGGAGAGGTAGGCAAGGTGAGGAGAGGCCACAGGCAGAATGAACTCTGTTGTTGGAGGATAATGGGTCTGGGGAAGTACCTTGGAGAAAACCATAGTCCAAGCAAGCAAGATAGTCCAATAGGAAGGCACAAACCTAGGTGGTCACTCCCTGGGTTATTCTAACAATCACCTCTGAGGTCCATCTGGCCACCCCTCAACTCAGACCTGAGCAGGATCAGCCAACCACAGATCCCTTAAGACAGGAATCTCATTTCAGTCTGACTAACCCTTATGGACAAGAAGGGAATCACATAACCCCAAAGAGGGACCACAGTACATTTTCTTTAAGTCTTTTATCTTTTATTTTAAGCAGTCATAGAAATAATGGTGTCCTGATCCATAATAGGTCCATGTTACTTTCAATATACCAACTTTTAAAGGACTTACCAGCAAGTATCTTAACCCCAACTGATCAGCCAAATAGATGGTCCAAAGCAGAGCTCACTTATCTCACAATGGGGTTGACTTACTTAGAACAGTGGTCAAATTCACACCCTCAGTCTCCTACAGGCCAGATGGGGACTCCCTTAAAGAAAATGAAGGGGACCTCCCACTTTTGTGCTCCCCCCGACAGTCACTGCGAGAAGACTTTGAATCAGTAGGGGAGGTGGTTGAGGCCCATTTAGTCATCAGGGAAACTGAGACCCAGGGAAGTGAGGAATTTGTCCTGAGTAGGAGCGGCAAGTTGGAAGAATCATTGCGAATATCTGATTCTGGAGCAGGTTTGCTGGGCACTCCCTGATGGCCCTGTTGGGGACTGTGAGAATCTCCCCACTAGGTAGAAACAAAGTCACTGGTGCGGAGTTGCCAGGGATGGTTGCCACTTCCCAAAGCCAAAGAAACAAGCAGAAGCTACCCTTAGCCCAGCAGATCCTCCACAGAGCCCTTCACCTGCCCTTCCCCACCCAACAGCTCCCAAGACCTGTATTTTTCTAGCATTTCTGAGCAGCCATCACCCCTACTCTTATGTCCACCGCGGTGTCAACACACCCCTGACACACAGGTCTGGCCCCACCTCTGATCCTTCGCCAGGGCATGAGACATGGGAGAGGAGAAGCTTGGGTTTTTTCATCCCTTCTCCCTACCTCCCAAAGTCAAAGGAGCTAGCGGGATCATAAGCCATCCCGGGAGCTTCTCTTACTCGCTACAACCTCCACACCCCCATTAGCTCCAATATAGGTTGAATTAGTCAGAAAGTAGGAAGGAGGCAGGTGAGGTCTGGTCAAGGACGATCAGTGTCTCCTTCCAGTTGGTGACTGTGGAACCAAGCACATGCTCCTAGAAAGGGGACAGAGGCTGGAAGATGTAGCCACGCTCCTGGGTTCCTCCCAGGCCTGGCCCCCAGAACCAGAGGCCAGGGGCCCACTCACCCATGGAGACTGAGGCAGGCACAGAAGACTCCCAACCCAAGCTGGAGAATGGCAGAGTACAGTGGGCCAGCTCTGGGCTTTAAGGAGAGGTCCTTTCATCTCCTTTCATCGTCCAGAGTCAGGCCGCCCACAGGAGACAAAGTTATCCCAGCTGTACTATTGAGGAGTTACCAAGAAGTCATGACAAGGTCTTCAATGCAGACTGAGCTTGGGGGACAACAGACAGGAGTCTGTACCAGACCCAAGTCAGAGTCAGTTCAAGGCTAGGACTGGGATTCAATCTGGGTTGGTAGTGAGGATCAATCAAGAACTTGGATCAGCCCAGTGACTGGACACTGCTGGCCCCATGCTCCTGGAATCTGGACAAGAGGCATGTCATGAACAAAGCTGACAATTCCCCTCTGGTTCTGTCCCCCAGGATGGCCATGCCGCCAGGCTGCAGCGGGAAGAGTGCACCTACCTGCAGATGCTGGAGGTACAGCACCAGCAGTGCCTGGAGGAGGCCCAGCTAGAGAACGAGACAGCAGGTAAGGTGCCTAGGGCACCTCCCAGGGACCCCCATTTTTCTAACAGCACAAGCCCAGATCCAGGTCAGATTCATTTTACATTTATTGGGTGGGGATGGCCCCAAGGAGTTGCTGCGTGGTGAGGAGAGGGTGCTGAGAGAAGGTGGGGGAATTAGACCTGTCACTCCACCCCTCGATTGGGAAGCCACCAGCTGTTAGCTGAGGAGAGCACCCTAAAGTGGGTTCTGAAAGTGAACAAAGTCATTTCTGCCTTCTTCTCCAGGAAAAGTGGGGATGGTGTCCATGCATGATGCCCAGGGTGGGAGGCCAGGGTGCTGCACAGTGGGGCCTGTAACAAAGAGGGCAGGTTCAGGACACCCAAAGTGGGCTGGGGCAGCTGTCCGGCAGGAAACGGGTCAGGCTTCTGCTCCCTGACTTCACTGGAGCTGACACTGGGCGATCTGGGCCTCAGAGTACCTCAGTTCAGGATCAGGCCTGTGTACTGTGTCAGCACCTCAGTGTCCAGCACTCAGTGACGGTATGTGACCACCACAGGAACCACGTGGAAACTCAGTCATCCTGACGGTAGTGAAGAGGGGTAGCAGGCTAGTCTGCACAGGTTTGGAATATTCAGCTAAGAGGAGAAACAGAGGTCCAGCTCCTTCCTCTCCACTCTAGGCTCTGCCAGCTAGTATAAACTTTAGAGTGACATCACACACCAGTCCCCTAGGCATCCACACTGACCTCCCCATCCCAACCCACCCTCTGCAGACCAGATGAATCATCAGCTCATTATCCAGATGATCAGAAAGTCAAGTTCAGACTCAGAGCTCAGCACTTAGGGGCCCAGCTACTCTGCCTCAGGGGCCTGGGGGAGCTCCAGCCTGGCAGTGTGAAGGGTGGTGCCAGGGGCACCTTCAGGTCCAGCTGCCCAGACCTGGCAGGGTCATCAGATTAGATGACAGCACACTCTACTCTTCACTCTCCCACCCCGTGTCCCCACACTTAGCTCAGAACCCCCCGAGTGAGAATGGGAGGAACTGCAGAGGGCTTTCTCAAAAGCTGCTGCTGGAACCAGACTGGGAAACAGAGTTAGGATTTGGAGGAGAAGCAGAGAGGGGCAGGTAGGCGGCATCAAGGCAGACTGCCTGTGGGCAGGGGGAGGCGCAGATGGGGCTCAAGTCTCACCAAGAGGGAGGGGGTGGGCTGGAGGCAGTTAGGTGACTGTGCCTGCTTGAGCCTCCCTCCTAGGCCACCTCTCTGAGTCAGTTTAGTTACCTCACCACCTTGCTAAGTTGCTGGGAGCATCATTACATCTTCCCGGCTCCCAGGCCCCCGCTGCTCCTCTCCAAGGCCGTAGTTATGTAACCCAACCCAGGTCCCTCCTTCTTGGCCCTAGTGCTCTGGCTCTCTGCCTCCTGTACCATAAGGAAGTGTGCAGAACCCCAGGATGAGCTTTGCCTCCCCCAGCTCTCCTCTCAAGGAGGCACAGCCTCCTGTCTCCTGGGACCTTGAGACTGAGGCCTGGGTGAAAGGGTGACCAGACCCGCCTGCTGCTTCTGTGCCCCAGACAGGCCTCAACAGGCAGGCCACACTGGTGGGATTGTGGACAGCCAGAGAGGCCCAGACTCCATACCTAGTAGGCCCCACAGCAACACCTCCCAGGTCCCGAGAGCAAGCCACCCTTGTGATCCCGATGAGGTCATTGCTGGCACAGGGTGCCAGTCAGGTGCCAACATTCTGTCACCGGGCTGCTGGCCTGGGATCCATAGGAAGGCAGGTGCAGGTCTGTGGGCCATGGGTCTGCCCGGGTGTGGGCTCTGAGTGTGTTCATGAATACTTAACCTGTGTCCGTCTGAGTGACCGACTCGGAATGTCTTCGTGTGTTGGGGAAGTGTGTTCGTGTGTTTAAGCCTGGACATGCCTGGATGCATATGTCTAGTTTTCTATGTCTGTGTGTCTGTCTTGAGCTGTATGTATCTCTATGTTTTGTGTTTGCTTCTATGTGTGGCCTTTTCATGTCCAAATAAGCATACATGTCTGCATGTTTGCATGTGTGTCTGTGGTTCTGTGTTCCTGGAGTGCTTGTCAGTGTGTGCGGGGGAGGTGCGTCTGTGTGTCTGTGTGTGTGAACATACAAGTCTATAAAGTGACACAGCGGAGGCGCCACCCCCTGCCCCAGGCTCCGAATTTGACTTCCATTGCTGTTGAGGAGGGAGTCCCCAGTGGGAACACATAACCAGCCTGGACCCGGTGTCTCTGTGGGCCTGGTAACACATGAGGGGCCTCCCTGGAGAGGACACACAAAGAAAACTCCTCCAGGGCCCAGCCCAAGACCACTCCCTTCCAGGGCCCAAGCCCAGCCCAGGCTTTTCTGGACTGTCGTCCCTTTCTCGACTTTCTGACCCTCTTGCTGCCTCTTGCAGGAAGCCTCCCTGACCGCATCCCTCCCTGGCCTCTCCTCCCCGGTTCCCTGGCCTTCCCTGCTGGCCGTACCCCAGCACTGGCTCACAACCCAGCCCTGGTGTTGCTGAGGTTCCATGAGGCCAAGCGTGGCCTTGCCAAGGGCCAGGCTCTGTCTCCCTCTCCCCTAGTGACACTGAGCTCAGGGCCCAAGACACAGCTCTGAATCCACTCCTGGCCCACACCAAGTCTGGCGAGGATCCAATAGCCAGCATACAGAACCGGGTGTGCCCGTGCTGTCGGAGAGCGTGAAACAAAGTCCCACAGGGAATTCTCAGAGAAAGGGCACGGAGCCCTCAGACCAGGAGGAACATGAGGTTTGCTGGAAAGGGAGCCTGTGAACATGACGCATCACCCGGCAGCACTGTGCCGGTGGACTAGATCCCTAATGGCCCTATGCCTCAGTTACTCATCTGTAAAATGGGAGTGTCACATAAATCATTCATTTAAAGAGGACTGAACAGCACCTGTCACATACAGAGGCGACGTAAGTGATATCAGCTGAGTCCTGAACTACTAGCAGGACTCGTGGACCTGGAGAGCCCCTGTGTGGCCTCCAGAGAGGCTGGCACAGGAGTACAGGGGGCACTGGGAGCCAGAATGAAGCCACGGAAGACTCAAGACAGGCAGGGAGGCCAGGATCTCTGGACAGGCCCTGGAACTCGAGGTGTCCTCAGTCTTCAGTGGCCAGTGTCACGGGGCCTACTAGAGCCCCAGAAGTACCCCTCCCCAGTGCCAGTCCACTCCAGGACTCAGAGTCCCCAGGCTCTTCCCCAGGCGAGATGTCCTTCTGCCTCCTCTTCCCAGGCCCCTTTCTTGGGAACTCAGGAACCTTCGGACCTGGGCTAGGCTGGGCTTGGCCCAATTTGGCGTTGACTTTGGCTCAGGGGTTGGGTTTGCTGAGCAAATCTGTGGTACTGGCAGGACTGCAAAGAGACGATTAAGCCTCTCTCAGGGGCAGCCAGCCTCTAAACAGGCAAAACTCTGGCATCTACATCTGCCTGTTAAAGCAGACCCCTAGCAGCACACCTGTGCGCCCTTAACCAGCCCAGCAGTACGGGACCAACAGGTACCTGGTGGAGAATGCGGTCGGGATGTATGGGCTCTCTGAGCGGGCTCTCTGGCACCACGCCCATCACAATTCTCAGCTCAGCTGAGTTGGGGGTATCTGTATTGCTTCGTTGTTTTGTGAAGATGCCTCAAGAACCAGCGGAACCCCAGTATTCCCATCACTTCATTGTACCGAGCACCTCCTGTTTATTACCAATATTTATTTGCATCATTTACTATTGTAAAATGAAATTCAGGACACACGCATTCATTTTTTAAAAGTCATGTTCTAGCTTAACATAAAAGAAAAATAAAAGGGGAAGCCATTTATAAAAATAAAAATAAAAATACCAGGCATCTCCTGGTGGCCTAGCAGATAAGGCCACCAGATGTAGTCGACATAGATCCCAATGACTCGGGTTCAAGTCCCTGGGGCCAGCAGGGGCGGGGGAGGTACAATCAAGGTGAGCAAATAAATTAAATAGATGTTTCTTCCTCCTCTCTTTTCCTACTTACCTGCTCGTCTTCATTCCCGCCGGCACCTTTCCTTAAAAAAAAAAAAAAAAAATACTGATGAAGCAAAAAAACCCCGGTGGAGCAAGCATTTAGGTCAATTGACTCTGAAGGAGCACAGGGTCCTGGTTTCAGTCCCGCGTCCGGAAGAAATAACCAGTGTGAGCAACTAAATAAAAATAAATAAAATGCTTCTTCCTTCTCTTTCTTCCTGTCTGCCTACTCACCTTCATTCCTGCCTGCACCTTTCCTTCAAATTAAAAAATCACTATGTCCATATTCAGACACAATCACTCTAAAAGACGAGCAGGCACAGTGTGAAGTTGCCCCTGTAAGTGTAAAATCTGGGCACATGAGAGCTCTAAATGGAGACTGAGATGCACAGTGGTTCAGTCATGACTAAGGCAGCACAGGCAGCATTGCTGTAGGGAATGTGATTTTCCAAAACACTGAACAAATCTTAGTAAAGTTCACAACACAACAACGCATTTCTTTTCCCTGGAACTCAGTAGTTGCGTTCCTGGAAAATTCCTGTGTTCAATCTGGGCAATAAGTACCTGTGTTTGTATGTAAAACAGAGTAAGAGTCTGGCCATTAAAAGGGTGGCAGCTACACAGAGGCCCAGGGACTCACGGAAAAGCTTGCAAATGCTGCACAGTTTATCAGCGCTGGGCGGGGCCATGTAGGAAGCCTGCCTGGCACCTGCCTATCAAATTCAGAGTGACCCTCGTCTTCAGCAACAGACTAAACCCCCACCACAATTTAAAGTGCTCTTCGCTGAGCATCAGGAAGCTACAGTCATGCCCCCTCCCTGGCCCTCTATAACCTGGGCAGGCTGGTGTTCCCCCTTTCAGACTCTAGGCTCCTCGAGGCTGGTGGCACCTGGTGACCATACTGACCCCGATGTCCCTCACCTTCTCCCACAGGCTGCAGCACCATGTGGGACAACCTCACCTGCTGGCCGGCAACCCCTCGGGGCCAGGTGGTCATCTTAGCCTGCCCCATCATCTTTAAGCTCTTCTCCCCAATTCAAGGTAAGAGCCTGGGGTTGAAGGGAGGAAGCTGGGTGGTACTTGGGAATGAGGGCTTAGCAGGAAGTCAGGAGTAAGAGGGCAAAGCAAAGTGGTGACAGGGGCTGAGCAATCCGGGGCTTCCTGGACAAGTGTTCACTGGTGCTGGGTCTTTGAAGAACTCGAGGGATTTGATTAGTTCTTCACATGAAGATAAGCATGTGGGAAAGGCTCACTAAATATTTGCTCAGCAATTGATAACTGATTGACTGACAGATAGTTGATGAAATTAGGGCTCTGTTTTCCTGTTGTCTGGGCTGGTCCCAATACAGTCTTTCACTGCCTGAAGCCAGTGAACTTTCGGCTCAGCAAAACCTCCACTTGGCTTACACAGCTTGTCAGGTTCTGCTTAAATGCATGTTCACATATATGGTGGAAAAGAAAAGAAGGAGTCTACTTAGGAAGTAGGCTTTCTTGCTACTGAGTAATTAAAGAGGCTTACTGCATATTTTCAGCTATTCTTCCATTCAAGGAATGTTTCTTAAACACCAACAAGTATGGCAGGCTCCCGACTTGCTAAACACATGGCTGGGGGAGGGGAGACGCAACAGTCATGCCTTCAGCTCCCAGGGAGCTAACATTCTAGTTGAAGAGACATTTAGAGAAAAAAACAAACACGCACTTTGTAAATGGTAAGGAGTCGGGGCTGGTGGGAGGGGTCGTTGAAAGAGAATCAATGGCCTGTGGGGTGAGCACTTAAGGAAACACAGTGGAGGCCAGAGTGGCTCCAGCAGAGAGCCAGAATGGAGAGGAAAGACAGCAGTTGGTGGAGGCCGGACCATGTAAGGCTCTTGAGGACTGATAGAGGACTTGGACTTTTCCACTGGGAGTTTTAAGTAAGAGAACCCAATTTAGGTGTTTATGACCTGGTTTCTGTGAGAAGAAAGGATTCTGCAGATGGGAAGACCCCATAAGACAGGTGAACAATGATGATGGTTTGAGCTCAGGTCGAGTGCACGACAGAAGAGAGAAGTATGGTGCGCCCTGGTGGAGCAGCGATTTGGTCAATTGCCTCGGAAGGAGCACAGGCCACATACCCCTGGGTTGGAGTCCTGGGTCCAGGGGGAAGCAACCAGTGTGAACAACTCAAAAAAATAAAATAAAATAACGTGCTTCTTCCTCTCTATTCCTGCTTACCTACCTACTCACCTTCATTCCTGCCTCCACTTTTCCTTTAAAAAAAAGGAAGAGAGGAGTATGAGGACTTGCCTGTGGCAAGTGTTGGGGTCAGGAAATCAAACATGCCTCCCGCAGACCTAGATTCATGGACAGGACAGAGCTGGACTAGGATGCGGAGGGCTGAGGGAGGGCAGTTCAGGAGCGGGGCTGGTGAAGAACAGGACCATGGTGAGCATTCAGAGGAGGAGCTGCAAGACTTCCTCAGGGCAGTTTTTCCTCCCCGTGCTCAGTGTTATAACCCAGCAATGAAGGAGAAACGTGAGTATGGTCCCTGAGGAGTCTAGGGGCAGTTGCAGGTTTGCCATATCCCAGGCCAGCACCCGCCAAGCCCAGCCCTCCTCCGGGAGCCCAGCACCCGGGCACTCAGGCAATGAGCGGCTTGGCATCTCCCGCAGTGCACCCCATCGGCAGATCCTGACTACAGCACTCTGAGATCCCTGGAAGTACCTGCCACTGACGTTTTCCCCTGACACTGCTAATTGCATTCCTCCTGATGGTTCCTCCTTCTGTGCCTGCTGGAATTGTCAAGGCAGCCTCTTCACTTGAGAATCTGGATTCCAGCCCACCATCTGGCTGAGACTGCCGGCCTCACAGGGTCCTCACTATGTCTTTGTGCACGTGAGAAAAGAAAGCCCTTCTTCAGGTCGAGTCAGATTCTCACTAGAGCCCACTGAGTGACTAAAGAAAATGAAGTCGATTTTAACACCCCTGATTCATCAGCCAGATACAAATACAAACCAGTCACAGTGACCCTCCCTCTGTCCCAGGACAGTTTGACTCCTCCCCCAGCTCTGCACCTGAACACCCGTAACAAGTCCTCAGGTCACCTCAGTGCAGGTGAGGACTAAGGTTATCTAGGAAGAGTCTGGCGACCACACCTGCTCTATGCTGTCCTCTCTGTGTGGCTTTGGGTAGTGACACTCCCTTGGAGTCTCACTTCTCTGTGAAATGGGATTGCCTTCCTCACTGGATAGCTGAGGAGTTCATCAGATATGGTACCTGATAGATTCTGTAAGCTCTGGTGTTAATGAGGGTAGAGAACGCTGCCCCTCCAGTGTTGGGGCACCAGGAGAAGGAGCCAGAGGCAAGCATGTAGGCTTTCTCACCTTGTTCTCGTCTTACCTTCTCTCCTTCCCTCCTGTCTTCTCCCGCTTCTCCAGGCCCCAGCCTCCTCTGCCCTCCTCCAAGCCCGCAGGCCAGTTTCTCCAGACTAGGTGCCACTTTAGAGTCCTGGGATGGGGGAGGGAGGTTCTTCTCTGGTTCACCCACTTTCTATTCAACCCCTCCCCTCTCTCAGGGAAGAGGACGCCTCTGGGGGCATCCAGAGTGGGGAATTTCAGGGCTACCTCTCGCCTCACATGCCCCCTTAATGATCCTTCCCTTTTGTGCAACCTCTGGTCTCCTAGTGCAGCTGCAGCCTCACCCTGCCCAGACCTGTAAGGCATGCTGCTTACTTCCCTGTCACTGCCCCAGCCCCAGCGGGTTCCCCTGCCAGGCACCGCCTGCCTCTACATCTATCAGACTGTAGACCTGTGGCCTTATCAGGCATCCTCCAGCCCTGTCCTACCTCCCGCCTCACCTTTGGTCCCTCTCCAGCAGCACAGCTGAGCCCACGGGGCTGGGGGAATCCAAGTCCGGAGGCCCAGGCAGGCTGACCAGGGAGGGCAGAACAGGCCAGGGCCTCACCCCACACAGAGGACTTGGCCGTCTGTACCCACGAGACTAAGAAGTCATCTGCCACACCAGCTCCTGGGACCCTGTGACAAGGGTCAGGGATCATTCTGTGCCAAGATACAAGCTGTCTGTGACAAGGATCAGAGTCTATATTGAGCCTAGTGTCAGAGTGAGACCATAACAGTGGGCAGGGCTGAGCCCAGGAATGTCTGCTCTGTCTTCTGTGTCAACCCTGGGGCGTCTTCTTGCTGCTCTAGTTTCCTCTATGATGCCCTGGGTGTCTGTCAGCTGGAGCCTGGCGTAGCAGAGCCGGTGGGAGTCAGGCTGCGTGCACACAGCCAAGCCCCCTGCCTGCTCCAGGGACCTGCCCAACTCCCAGCCTCAACCTCCTTCCTCTCTGCCCTCCAACCAGGATACAACGTGAGCCGCAGCTGCACCGACGAGGGCTGGACACACCTGGAACCTGCCCCCTACCCCACTGCCTGTGGCTTGGATGACAGGGCACCTGGTTTGGATGAGGTGGGCCTCAGTGCAACCCCCTCTCTGAAAGCCTTAGCCTCGGGATCCTTCCACTCTCTCCCACCAAGTGGTGAGGTTGTGTCTCTATGAGATGCCTGGGGTCAGCCTTCCCCAAGCCTCTTCCTTCTCCCAGCCTGCATTTCTGGGGGCGCGCGCTTGCGCGCACGCATGCACACATGCATGCACACACATACACACACACACGGAAGAAGCATTCATGAGCAAGACCCAGAGCAGTGAGCGCGGAAGCAGCACCCAAGGCCGGCCACCCAACTTGCGGAGCCTTGCTCCAGCTTTGGACATGACTGCTACCAGCGGAAGCTGTCTTCCTTGTCACATGCAGAGAGGAGTCGAGGCACAGTTCCTGGAAGGAACCAGCCTCAGATACCCATCAGTCGGGGACAGGGACAGGACTGTTGTCTTCCTTCCCGCAGCAGGGCTCCACGCCTGAGCGGGTTAAGCACAGGTGGTCGCTGTAATGATGTGGGCCCAGGAGCCAGGAAAGGATATTGGTGAGTCAGCATCTGGATAAGTGGAGGCCTCAGCTAGGAGTCCTTTGGTGTGCCAACACTTGTCTGTCTGTGTGTCTGTCCATTTATAATGACATCTGTCCTGACAGTGGCCCTAAGAGGGAAGCAATCTCCTCAGAGGCCTTCAAAGCCCACCAGAACCTCAGGATCTAAATACCTTAACTCCCCTTTAACAACCCAGCCCAAGAGCCCCAATGGACACCGCCCCACAGTGTCGTATCTCACATTTGCAGTCCCACTGTGCCTCCCCTCATCACAGGCCAGAGGACCTGTGTGAGGGCCAGAAGGACAGGAAGCTGGGTCTCCTCGGGGGCCCAGCCCAGGCTGACACAGAGGGGTGCCAGACCCATGACTGAAGACCGAATAAATGATGGACGTGTGGATGATGGTTGCAGAAGGGTGTGTAAGGACTTGCCATTGTGACATTTCTCTCATGAAGGAGCAGAATGGGTTGAATTTAAGCCCCTGCCTGCACCCTGGGAAGCAGCCCTGTCCCTTCTGTGGCGACTGGGCATTTAAGAGCTCTGGAGACTGAAGCAGGCTGCTCAGCCTCCGCTCAGGCCAGCGCAATTGAATGGGTGAGCAGGAGCTGTAAGGCACCCCGCTCCGCCCACACCCCCAAGGTGAGCCATGCCGCCCCATCCCCTCTCTCTAGCAGAAGTGGACAATGTTCTACAATTCCGTGAAGACCGGTTACACCATTGGCTACAGCCTGTCCCTTGCTGCCCTTCTGATCGCCATGGCCATCTTGATTCTGTTCAGGTGAGGTCCAGCCCCCTCAATAGGCCTCAAAGCAGACCTGGCCAGGTCACTGCCCCGCAGCCTACTAGGGCCCAGACAGGCTCCACCCGCCTCCACTGCCCGCCCAGGGGGCACACAGTCCCTCTGCAGAGTGGCCTCTCCTGACCATGGCCGGCTGCCCACAGTGACCTACCTGTCACAGCCCAAGCCCCACAGGGTGGCCCTGCTCCTGGGGACAGGGAGCCAAGGGTGGGGCCTGCGCTCTGGAGCCCAGGCTGCACCTGGGAATGGGGTGCTGGGGAGAGGGCCCCCTGCAGGGTGGGGCCTGCTCCCAGAGACAGGACCCTGGTCAGTCTGATCGGGACAGGGCTGCAAGGCCACTTCGACCTCCCACATCCGACTGCCTCATGCAGGAAGCTCCACTGCACACGAAACTACATCCACATGCACCTCTTCATGTCCTTCATCCTGCGGGCAGTCGCTGTCTTCATCAAAGACTTTGCCCTCTTCGACAACGGGGAGTCGGACCGCTGCGAGGGCTCGGTGAGCTTCCCTCAGTCTCTCCATCTTCTCTTGCCTGAATCTCCTCTTGTCAGGCTCCTCCTTCCTCTCTCTCTCTCTCTCTCTCTCCTCATCCCCCCCTCCTCTTTTCTTCCCCCGCTTTTCCTTTTCCTTCTTCCTCACCGCTCTTCCTCTCTCCCTCCAAGGATTGCCAAAACCCATCCTTCCCTGCCTAATAGCTCCTGAATCCTACCCCACTCAGCAAAAGGAGATGATATTTGGCCGTCTGGGAGGTTACAGACCTGCTCCCACCAATGAGAAGCCCCAGGTCACTTCGTGACCTGAGTCCAGATTCCACGTCTGTTGCTAAATTCCTATGTGATTTTAGGGAGCTCCCTGCCTCAATTTCCCTATTTCCCCATCTGGAGAAAGGCTTCCAAGATTGCTCCCAAATATATTTTCTTCCGTCTGCATTCCCCAGCATGCCACCCTTCCTGCTACTCACCACCTACCCTCAAGCTAGTCCAAATACACAGTCCTCCTCTTCTGTTCATCAGAACAGAGTTCTGGGCCTTCCTAGGAAAGGGTGGGGAGGGGGTTAAAAGAGTATTTAAGGAATTCATCAGCAGTCACTAAGGGGTCTATCATGCGGCCCCCTCACTGGGGACCCCCAAGCTAGAAGAGAGAGCTGGAGACCAGCCCTGACTCATACCCAGTCCTTGTGGGCAGTGACTCAGTGCTTCATAAATGAACCCAGAGGCAATGTATTGTTTCAGGGGTCAACAATACCTCCTCTAAGAATGAATCTTGGTGGTAGAATCTCAGACATCTCAACAAGCATCAATGAGCAGATGATGGATGGGTAGAAAGATGGCTAAGTGTGTGGTTGGCAGTCTTGTCAAGCAGGATAGGTAGATGCATGGAGGGATAGATAAGTGATAGCTAGTGGTAAGTGATAGGCAAATAAGCCCCCAGGAGTCATGCTAGTAATCCCCAGAGCTCCCCAGCGGATGGCCCCAGAGCCTGGGGAGCAGCCTCCAGCACACTTGTTAAGATAATTGTGGAGCCTGGCTTCCCCAGTCATTGTAGCTTTGTGAAGTATTTCTAAGGCCTATAGAAGCAGGGATAATTGTCCTCTTAAAGAGCAAGTTATTCCTGTCCTAAGGCAAATGGAGGTGGGTGGGGAAAGCAGGCAGCCTATAGCTAGAGGGACTGAAATGCAACCTGAGGAAGGACTTCCTTCCTCCTAGGAGAGGAGGGTGGCTGCTTTCTAAGGATGTCTCAAAGCCAAGGGCACAGGAAGGAAGGGTGGGGACCTGGGTTCTGTAGTACCGGGAGGAGTGGAATCTGGAGGGCTTCCTGGATGAGGGCGGTGGCTCTAAACTCTGGCTCACAGGTATCTGGGCTTGAACTGAAATGAGAGACTGTTTCTAGGAGAGGACAGAGGGCCCATAAGGCTTTCCAGTCAAGCCAGGAGAGACACCCAGAGTCCTGTAGCCCTGCATAAGGGTCTTCCTAACTCCTGCATTGTCCTCACAGCCTGAATACCCATTCTTCTCCTGACCCCCATACCAGAAAGAGCCATTCCTCCCCTTTGCTCTTTTTCCTTATTTCTACTTGCCCCTCTTCTACCCTTCTCAGTCCCCATCTCTCCCAACATACCCATCTGGACTCCGTTCCAGTCTGTGACCCACATTCTCACATAGGCAAGGGACTCTTGCAAACTCAGGCTCGAATTTCCCCTCATACCTCTACCTTCAATCCTAATTAGAATGGGGTGAATGAGTAGGGTGGGTTCTGGGGGATGTTAAGTGGTTGTGTATGTAGATAGAAGGCTAAGGAAATAGGTCGGTGGATGACTGAAAAGGTGGAAGGATAGATGGATAAAGTAAGAAAATTGGGTAGATGATGGGTAGATAGATGGATGGATGAGTGAGCAGCTTGATGGATAGGTGGATAGATAAATGGATGGAAAGATGGCTAGGTATGTAGTTGGTAGTGGATGTCTAGTAAAAGGATAGGTAGATGAATGGAAGGATAGATGAGTGAGTGCCTGGGTGGACTGACAGTCGGGAAGATGAATAGATGATGGATGGATGCATGAATGGTAACAGAAGATGAGTCTATTGGTAATGGATGTCTGGTAGGTGGGTGGGTTAATAAATGAGTAAATGAATAGGTTGGTAGGTAGATGGTTGGATGAGTTGGTGGGTGGATAGATATATAGATGGAAGATGAATAATGATAAATTGATGGGTGGATAATTAAAATCACAAGTTTATCTCAAAGCATCAGCAATCTAAAATTGTAGTTAATGAAGAAACCACTGAGTACTAATTAAGGGAATAATGCAGAAACATAAACTGTATTCGTAACCCCAGAGATGTGGGTGGGGGGACCTGCTCACCCCAGTGAACCGCTCCCTGCTCCTCCCCTGCAGGTGGGCTGTAAGGCAGCCGTGGTCCTGTTCCAGTACTGTGTCATGGCCAACTTCTTCTGGCTGCTGGTGGAGGGCCTCTACCTGTACACCCTGCTTGCCGTCTCCTTCTTCTCTGAGCGGAAGTACTTCTGGGGGTACATACTCATCGGCTGGGGTATGGTACCAGGGAGGGCTGCCAGGCTGGGGGCAGAGGGGGCAGGGCTGGGGCACTCACTGGGGCAGGGTGCCCACCCAAACTGCAAACCTCTCTTAGGTCTTGCGAGACTGCAGATCCTGCCTGTGAGGCTCTCGGTCAAGGGTTGATTGGGGCCCCCCAAATGTCTGACCCTGAGGCAGGTGTCCTCAGGCTATAACCACCTCTAGGGCTGATCAGTGGGATAAGCAGGTTCCATGATTGTCTTTCCATTTCCCCTTAAGCCCTTGAAATGCACAGAGGCAATGCCAGTCCATAGAGAGGCCTCCATCAGAATTAGAAAGAGATTCTCCTTGTGTGTAGATACAGCCCCACAGGCATCAGTTCCGCCCGCTCAGGAAAGCGTCTTTGCAGTGAACACACTGCACCCATACGTGGTTGTTCTAGAAACCCACATCTCCCTCCTGCCTGTGGCTCTTTCTCCTCTCCCTCCCTGGTGCCTCTCCCCTCTCTCTCGGCCCTAACAGGGGGGCCCAGCACATTCACCGTGATATGGACCATCGCCAGGATCCGTCTTGAGGATTATGGGTGAGCTGTACTCTGCCTCCCTTCCCCTGGCTGCGGTCACTTAGGGCAGATCTGCTGAGCGGGCTGAGGGGAAGCTGGGAGACACAGACTCCAGACCGGGGGTCTCTCAAAGGCTTGGGAGCAGAGCTGGGACAGCTCCCTCGGCTGAGGACAGTCTCTCTCACTCTCACTGCCTCCCTACCTGCCCAGATGCTGGGACACCATCGGCTCCTCACTGTGGTGGATCATAAAGGCCCCCATCCTCATCTCCATCTTGGTAAGGCCTCCTCCCACCACTGAGAGATGGGGAAACTGAGGCCTAGGTTGGGTAGTCACCTTCTCTCAGATCATACAGGGAGTCATCTCTAGGTCAGAGCTGAAAACTTGGCTTCCCAGCACCTAAAGCGGGATGGTCCCCAGCCATTCCCTCCCCCACCAATTCTTCCTCTAGAGTAGGGAAAACGGATGTGGGGGCCCAGTCCCTAGGGATGTGAAGCAGAATTCCCTGATGACCTGACCAAAGCAGGAAGAACTAGGAGAGGTAAGATGGAAAGGCAACAGGGCCCTGGCGGGGAGACAGACCATCAGCCCAGGGGCCTAGATACCCCAGCCCCTTTCCACCAGCCAACCTCAGCCCCATCCTCCAGGTGAACTTCATCCTGTTTATTTGCATCATCCGAATCCTGGTGCAGAAACTACGGCCCCCAGAGATTGGGAAGAGTGACAGCCGCCCATACTCGTAAGTGTGGGCCCAGTATTCTGGCCCCCAAAACCTCATTCCCAATCCTCAAATCATCTCACATCCCCTTCAGCCTCCAAAGTCACCAGAGAGCCACCCTCTTCTTGACCACCACCACCTCTGTGGCCTGGACACTGGCTCAGCCCATGACTTCCCCCTGTCCTAGCCCCAGCCTCACAGGCTGCCCTTGGGGGCCATGTCTGCTTCTCCTGCAGTCATCTACCTGGCAGGTGATCTCAACCAAGTGCATACCTGCTGTCATGCCTGGGAACCCGAGAAGACAATAGATAAGCCGTGGTTTGTTCATATCCTAGCCCCAGCCCTGGCATGTGCCTGGCACAGAAAAGGGGCACAATAAATGCACGATAGATAAATGTCCTGGGCAAACCTCAGGTTTACCAAGACAGCCCTATTCAGACCGCAGTACTCCCCTGTAATAATGATAGCTTCCATGCCAGGCATGTGCCAGGGGTTTCCAGGCACCATCTCATCCCATCCACAGTCTTCTATAAATTGTACCCGTTTTACAAATGAAGAAACTAACACACATCCTCCCTTGAGGCTGAAGAAGCACATTGCCTTGCAGAACACAGTCGTTGTCCTCCTTGATTAGAAAGGTGTGAGGTCTGTTCCCTATGCTGGGGAGGACATGGGAAACGGGCAGGTTGTCATGAGAACGACCAGGCTTGAAGATAGAACTAAAGAAACAAAAGGGGTAGGTGTGGGAAGGTGAGTAGAGTTTGCATACCCACAGATAGGAAGAGAGAGTGATGAGCAGTGAGGTACAGAGACAAGACAAGCCTGGGCATCCTTCAAGGGCACTCCAGTCTCAGGACTCTAGAATGTTCTTCCTGGCCCGCCTTCTCTCTGGGGAGTCTATGCTGTGGTTCTAAAATTCCTGGCTTGAGTGTCACGATGCTGGATTTAGGGTTCTATTCTGGATTCCTGTGATTCTCTCTGATGATGTCGCCCGCTCCTGGGCGGCAGCTTTCTCTCCCGCGGTTTGTGGAGGCAGAGCTGCCCTTCCTGCTTGAGGAGCGAAGGCCCTGCAGGGTCTGAAGTCTGTTGCGAGCAGCAACCTCTCCTTTGCCAGTGAGATCTTGTCTCCCCCAAGGAACAAGCGCTCAAAGGAGCTTGGATTGGAGGCAAAGAGAGCCGGCCACTGCCAGGTCCAAGTGGGGGAGATGGAAACCAAGCGGCTGTCAGCAGGAGATGGAGCTCCCCAGGAGGGGCTGACAACTCCCACTCTCCACCTCCCCATAAGCCTTCAATTTAAAGCAAGCCTCCATCTGCCAGCCTCAGGCATGTGAGGAGGGATTGCAGCCAAGGAGGGTGGGCAGTGCTGAGGATGCTGGCCTGGCGGGGAACCAGACCCAGGAAGGAGTGGGAGGAGCACGGCTGGCTTCTCTGCCCCGGTTTGCTGTGCGACCTCAGGGCCAGGGTCGGCTTTCCTGGACTGGAAACGTGTGCGGGGAGACGCAGACTACACCTGCCCCTTGACCTCTTAAGCCAGGGAAGCCCTGGGCTCACAGAGGCTGGACCAGCGGAGGTCAGGTAGCTGGGAGTCTGAACAGGACGAGCCCTGCTCCTTGGGAGGGGAGAGAGGCATTCGGCATGAATGCAGATCCTGCCAAGCACACAGGGTTGGTACAAGAGGGGCCAGCGATGCCAGCCATCAGAGCTGGGAGTGGGTGTACTGACGAAAGGGGTAGGGGTAGAGGGAGATAATTTCTTTTTTTAAAGGAAAGGTGCAGGCAGGAATGAAGGCGAGTAGGCAGGCAGATAGGAAGAGAGAGAAGGAAGAAGCACTTTATTTTATTCAGTTGTTCATCATTGGCTGGTCTCCTTGACCTTGAGTTTTGAACCTGGGACCTTGGGATGTATGTGGACTATGCCTGGTTTAAACTGATAGGCCACCAGGGCACACCAAGAGATACAATTCTAGAAAAGGTGACATTTCCAAGAGAAGTGGGTAGAGTAGAGAAGCCAAAGACAGTGGGCTGTCCTATTGACCCTGGGTCATCCTTGGTGATGCACAGGCACTAAGGTGAGCATCTGGGGTGTGTGTAGTCAGCACCCCAGTTACAGAGACTTCCTCCCCAAAAGTCCTCATTCTCAGGAGAGCTTGGTCTCTCCCGGCTGCACTGCATTTGATTTCACCCCTGCGGCTCAGCGAGGACCCACTGCTGTAGGCGGAGTGCTGCAAATATGGGGAGGAGCAGACAGGGATTCATGGTGTCCGTGGTATTCACGGCGGCCACTGTCCATCCTCACACGTCCTGCTCATGGTCCCTCCGAGCCCCCAGCTGTCCCCATGCCAGCCCTATCATGTGCACACCGTGAGCACAGACCCACTGCCTGTCGCCCCCAACCCCCAGGAGGCTGGCCAAGTCCACCCTGCTGCTGATCCCCTTGTTTGGTGTGCACTACATCATGTTCGCCTTCTTCCCCGACAACTTCAAGGCCGAAGTGAAAATGGTCTTTGAGCTCATCGTGGGATCTTTCCAGGTACGTGCTGTTGACTGAAGGCTGAGTTCTCTTCTGACCTTTAAGGAAAATGACCTTTAATGGGGCTTTGGTCCATTGCCACTGGATTCCGATCCTTTCCTGTCCTAGTATTGATTAAGTGTCTTAACCTGTGCGCTTAACCCTTTGCTTAACCAGAGGAACACAGAGCTGGGGCGAGGGATGGGGAAGGCTAAGGGCTCCTGGGGTCTGTCCAGCTCACCTCTCCTGCTCCCTTCCTCCAGGGCTTTGTGGTGGCCATCCTCTACTGTTTCCTCAATGGCGAGGTAAGCTTCTCCCAGACCTCGGGGCCAGGGAACAGAATCCCCAACACGGATGGGATATGTGTGAAGACAGATTAAACCTCACTGCTCTGACTCTGGTCCTCAGACTAGTAGATTGGTGGTACCTAGCACCCTGCTAGAAAATGCTGAGTTCTGAGACCACCATTGACTTATTATCTGCATTTTAAGAAAACCCTCCAGGAGGGCTCATGGGCACATCAGAGTCTGAGAAGTGACTCTGATAAGAGGCTGTGTGCTAAGCCAGTGGGAATGGGCGGGGCAGTGAGTGGAGGCTGAGTTCCTGTGGACCCTGGTTACCAAGCACATTTCTCGATTTAGACTCCAAGGGAAGTGACTGGCTGGCTCAGTAACCTGAATGGAGAGCAGCCCAATTGGCAGGGGAGGAGGCTTTGCAGGGCCGGGCCTGACTGCTCTCTCCAATCCCAGGTGCAAGCAGAGCTGCGGAGGAAGTGGCGGCGTTGTCACCTACAGGGCATTCTGGGCCAGGACTCCAAACGCTATCATCCATCAGGAGGCAGCAACGGGGCCACGTGCAGCACACAGGTTTCCATGCTGACCCGGGTCAGCCCCGATGCACACCGTTCCTCCAGCTTCCAGGCGGAAGTCTCCCTGGTCTGACCACCAAGCGCCCTGGGCCAGGCTGCCCCTCCTGCCCACATTCGCCCCAGGCAGTATGGGAGGCAGAGGCCCATCCCGACAGCCATTCCCAGCCTTGAAGTCGGAGGCTGCCCCAGCCCCAAGGGCACTCTCCGGATGTCCCTGGAGAGCACTGCCCTGGCACCTGCCAGGGAAGAGCAGGTGCAGAGGTGGGCAGCCATGTCTCAGCACGCGGTGTGCTGGCAGCACCTACCCTGGAAGACATGGAGGAACTGAGGAACTGATGACTGGGCTGGCAAAGGCAAGTGCCCATCCCCAAGCAGTGCATGTGAGAGCGACTGTGATCTGAGGGGACAGAACTCTTGCCTTGTCAGGTCACCTCCCACCACCACTACCTCTACAGTGCCTGAAATGCCACCATTGCTGGCACATTCCTTTGAGCTAAATATTGCCCATCAGGTAACTCTTCAGTCACCTCCTCCAGCGTCCTCTTTGCTGCCAGCTCCTCCTGGGGAGTGAGTTTCTCTGCTGCAGGCAGATGCAATTGTGACTGGAGTTCGGATTTGAGGACCTCAGTCATCTCCATAGTCCCCCTGGAAGTGGACTTGTCCCAGGGTGGCCGGGACAATGCAAGGAGATTGCCACCAGCCCTACCCGTTCTCATGGGCTGTGCCAGCTGCCCTCGGCCACCCACCTCTGTGGAGCTATTTGAACGAGGCTCCGAGATGTGCATTCATGGGCCCTTACTCTTCACACCAACTCAGAAAAGTGGGAACCACTGTCCCTATTTCACAGATCTGGAAACAGTCTGACGGGGAACAGCACCTCGTCAGAGACAGGATTTGAACGCCCATCTGACTGATGGGAACATAAAAGCACAAACTCTTAGCTGCTGCTTTGTATATATTCTAAGTTGCAAGGTGATGCTCTTGTAAGCTGATGTTCTTGGTTATTTGCATCACCACCAATATCGTTATTACCACCAGCCCCGCGACTCCATTCCCACCCACTTCCCTGGAGTGTGTCTGGGGGGTCCTCCAGCACCGTGTATCACCTGGTGCTCATGGCATCTGTGTCTGCCCTACACCCCTGAGGCCACATGAATTCCTACTCACGCCCCAGCCAGATCCCCTCAGGACTGCAAGCAGACTTGGGCGACAATAAATGTTGGGTTGAATTGGCTAGGTTTCCCTGGTGGAGGATGTTCCCAAGTAGCCTAAAATGGAGACCACCTTCCAACTTGTGGACATCTCCCCACATTCTAAGGAGAGAGGGTCCAAAACATCACTGAAGTCGATATCACCACCCCTCTGGCTTTGACAAGGAGTCCTACATTTCCATGTGAGTTCACTGTTCTATATTTTTTAATAATAATTGTATTATTATTTCTTTTGTTTACAAAGCCATGTGCATTTTAGGATATTGAACTCCCTTCTCAGTCCGTGGGTGTTACACCCCACACCGTCCACCAGAATCCAGTGTCGTTCACACCACCTTGTACCCTCCTCCTTCCCTCCCCGCTTCCAGCCCCTGGCAGTCATCATGCTGTGTCCTGTGAGTTTTGCTGGAGTGTATCTGTTTATTTGTTTCAATTCATTATATTCCACATATAAGTGAAACCATCCTGTATTTCTCTTTTTCTTTCTGACTTACTTTACTTCACATGATCCCCTCCAGTTCCATCCAAACTGTAGCAAGGGGCACAATTTCGCTTTTTCTAGTAGCTGCATGGAGCTCATTGAGCATATAGACCACAGCTCTTTATCCACCATCTATCAGTGGGCATTAAAGGTTGCTTTCATGTCTTGGCTGCTGTGAACTGTGCTGTTATGGACATAGGGGTGCAGATTTTTTTCCTGATTAGAGATCTTTTATCCTCTGCATTTATGCCCAGGAGCAAAATTCCTGGATTGAAGGTAGATCTGTCTTTATTTGTTTGAGGAATCTCCACACTGTTTTCCAGCGAGGCAGCACTAATTCACATTCCCACCAATAGTGTAGAAGGGCTCCTTTTTCTCCACACCCCCTCCACACCACCTGCTATTTCCAGTCTTCTTGATACAGGTCTTACTCCCTGGTGTGAGGTGGTATCTCATTGTGGGGAGCACACAGTTCTAAGAGCCTTCAGCTCCTAACAGGGTGAGCGGTCGCCTCTTCTGGAATGCGATGTTATACCAGCTCACTGAGTGTCTCCCATCCTCTGAGTCTGACCAAGGAGACAATTCTTTTCTTGGATCAACACAAAACAGCTGACAGGGGTCCCAGAGACTGTTCCATGGGGGCAGCTCACAGGCTGGAGGCATTTCTGATGACAAGGAGCACACGGGGTTTGGGGCGCCCATGCTGCCCTTACTCAGGGCTCAGCCAGGAGGAAGCAGACAGAGGACAGAACAAATGTCACCAGGATGATAGCAAGAGATGTCTCCAAGGCCATTGCCTGAACTGGGCTTCCACTTCCTGCAAACTGACAAGGAGGTTGTCTTGCTTACTGCTGGAGGGGCGGGGTTGGGGGCGCGGTTAGTGTCAGCCTGGTAAAGAAGCCAAAATGGCCAAGGCTCAGATCAACCTGCAAGATTCCTTCAAAGGCTTGTCTTAATCAGGACCATTTCAGGACCTCTCACCAAATGACAGCCCTAACTCCGCACCCTGCAGAGGCCGAATCAGGGTGGTCTGGACAGGAGGGAAGTGCTGTGATTCTGAGCAGGGGCAGCCCCAGGCAAATACTCTGAACAGCAGACCCAAGTATGGCAAAGTCTCTTCAGCTAGATTCACACTCAGTGTAGTTCTGTGATCACAGCGAGGTGGTACTGGCTTGGACTTCAGCCTTTCGGAGAGCGCATCCCCCTCATCCCCCTGCCCAGGCCGACAGTGGAGACCACCAATGAGGTGCTGGTAGCGGAAAACTTCCTCTTTTAATCCCAGTGCTGCTTCAGACTTTCTCCAAAGTCATGAGCAGGCCCCTTCCCTTCTCTGGTCCTCTGTTCCTCTGTACTCAGGAGAGGGTGCTGGGTGGCCTAGCTTAGCTCTCAGCTAAGGTATAGGTGGCCGATGAAGAGGGGCTGCCTGGAGCCCTCTGCCACGTGCTCTGTCTGGTGGGCTGGCGGAGGGCAGTACTAGCGGGGGAGCCCAAAGCAGTTTAGGGGTCCAAGGGATGCACAGAGATTGGGGGCTGCACAGAGAACAACGTCAGAGAACTGAAAGGCGAGCTCAGGGTGTAGAAGGCAAGAAGGAAAGAGGGGAACAGAATGGGGAGGAACCTAGAGGTCCTGGAAGCAAGATGTCTGCAGAGGAATGATGGGCAGCATAATGCCTTCCAGATCAGGGAGCTGCCTGGCTGGCTGAGCTGAACGAAGCCCTAGAGGGGCCCCAGACCAAGGTGGACCAGCCCGTCCACCGCAGCGACTGGAAAATCACCAGTGAGTCGTGGCATCAGGGTGGGAGAAAGCCCTGGTTGAGGAGCAGAGTCATGAGCAGGAGGGTAGAAGTAAGTGAAACAGAGAGACCTGGCCATGGGCATGGAAAGGGCAGATGTGGGGTCCTGCCTGAGAGGTGACATGAGTTGAGAAGGCATTCAGGAATGGGGAGACGTGAAGCACAGTCTCCGGAAGGCAGAGGCCTTGGGCAGATGTCCAGGCTGCCTACGGAGTGGTGGTGAGGCTGGAGTGGGGTGACCCAGAGCAGACATGCTCCCCTCCAGTTCTCAGTCTCTCCCCTGCTTTGGCGGGCCTTCTTCATGCCCGTCAGCTCCTCTCTATCGCCACCTGGTGGGTACCTCGAGGACCTCCCCAAGACAGGCCTCAGTGCCCCAAACACCTGGATGCTGGCCCCTCTCCAGGAGGCCAGGTGACACAGAAGGCAGGCCTCTCTCCTTAGCTCCATTTCAGAGCAAGATACAGAGGGACGAAGTGGTGAGACTACAGAACTGCAGGACCCCAGGACAACCTGGAATTAGGGCGTGTCCCTCAGACCTCGGTAACACTTTGTGACCCCTAGCCCAGACCCAGCTGTCACCCCAGGTAAACTGAACCTCTGCTTGGTCACAGGCTAGGCCCTGGCCACTGACTGAGCCCCGTCTCAAATCCCTGACCACAAAGCCCAGTTTATTCAGAAGGGCACCTCCTTGGAAGACAAGGGCAAGGGGCTCTCCCACCATCATCCTGCAGACGGCCACCATCTTGTTAATGGCCAAAGCCACCATGTGGATGATTTCTGCCATTCAAGGGTGTAGGCTGCCCAAGGAGGCAGCCAGTCTGCCAGCAGAATGGATAGGGAGCAATTTTTAAGGGGAGGTGACTTTGGGGTATTCTCTAAGGACTAGGTTGGGGTTTCCATGTCCCCAAGGAATCAAGGGGTGCCAAGGACACTTGAATCCAGGTGAGCATGTGCTGGGGGCCCTTTGCAGCAGGAACCCAATGGAAACTTCTTACATGAAGCTAAGGGGACAAGGGTAGGTTTGGAGCCATCCACTCTAGGAAAAGTTGCCAGTCCATCATCCAGGTGAGGGCGGAGGAGATTTGGGGAGATGCTGAATATAACGTCTGTGGGACCTCTGGGGAGAAACCTCAAGGCTGGGGAAATCAGGATGTAAAACACTGGGGCCTGGGCCAGGGGGCATGGGGGCAGGGGATAACCAGGGCAGCTCGCGAGCCTGTGTCCCCAGGCACCTCATGTGGCATGCTGGGCCGGCAGGGTGAGGGGTCAGTGCCAGCACCTCCACTCCCACCCTTGCCAAGGGCCTGTTTGAATGAGCAACGACTCTCCTCCCCCACAGTAGCCATGTGGGAACAGGAACTCGTGTATCTCTCCCCGGGGAGGGGGCTGGAGCCACAGCTGGCAGTCATTAAACACCCTGGTCAGGCCAGGGATGGCCGAGATATTAATAGCCAGAGGTCGATGGCCCTGGAGACGCAGCTTCCCAGGGAGAGTAACCTTGACAGGCCAAGGGGATGAGGAGGACATGTCAGGAGGCCATTCAGGACGGGCGGGGTAACCCAAGTCCAGAAAAGGGAAGGGACTTGATTGGAATCACCAGTAAATCACTGGGAGAGCCTGGCCTTGAACTCAGTTCTCAAAATTCCAGAAGGTTGCCTTAGTATATGGATTATCACAGGTACAATCCTTTGGAAGCACCCTGGGTGGAAACACAAGCAGACTAGCTGGCTGTGCCTATTCTTTAGTCTATTTTTTAAAATTTATTTTTATTCTACACATTAAAATAATTTCCTAGGTAGGTCCCCCACTTCTTAGATATATTTCAATACACCATGTCCTCCACCAAAATGCCAAGTGTAGTCTACTTATTTTAAAGTCTTGATAGTTTGTGTACTGTGACTGGTTTGTATCCGTTTTGATTTTTTTAAATGCTGTTTATCCTGATTACTGTGTTTCTTGCCACCCTCTGAATATGTGCCTATGAGTTAAGTGCCTTACCTGCTTCACTCTTGTCTCAGCCCAGAGGTCCCATCGTCTTCGTCCCAGCACGCCAGCATGGGAAACTCTCTGAAGAGTTCTGGACCAAGCCTAGATGGCTCAGAGGGAAGGGATGCTCTCAGGGTGATGCTGACGAGAAAAAGGCAGCTCCAGGGTTAATCTAGGGGCTCAACAATGTCAACATAGACCTAGGCATTTTTAAGCTGCCTGCTCCTCCATCCTCATAAGGTCGACTTTAGTCTGTGGACTTAAGCCCTCAGAATGGCAAGACTTCGCTTCCCTAGGCATCGCGTTCCCACAGAACCCCTCGCACTGGCAGAAAAGAGACCGTTTCCAGTGAGTCTGCTTTCATCAGGGAAGATAAGCTTTCTGCACACTATCCTCAGACTCCTTGGCTAGGACTAGGCCACACACCCAAACCCTGGCTACGGGAGAGAACAGCTGTCCAGAAGGCAGCTGATCCGATAGGAAAGAAGGGGGACTGTTGAGCAGACAACCAGTCTGACTCTCGGACCTTTAGGGATGCTCTTTGGGTTAAGTGTGTAGCCTTTCAGATTCCTTCCACCTGACCCTGACTGGTGGAGTGTCTGGTGTTGCTGAAGGAGCCCATTCAAACACGGCTCAGGGCAGGAGACAGCGAGCATTTTGCACAGAAAGAGATTTAATGCAGGAAATTACATGTAGAAAGGACTAGAGGAATAGAAGTTGGAGCACACCTCTCTCCCCTTCTTGGTCACATGTCCCCAACTGCCACCTCCAGGGGATTATTGCTAACACCCCAGTGCACAGCTATTACTCGTGACAAGAAGTAAAAGGAACACAGTGTCCTGCTGCTACAAAAACTCGTGTCTGCCAGAACCCACCCATTGGCCACCACCCTGAAGGAAGAATGGCCACCCCTCCCTTCTGCTCTACAACTCTCTTCCCAAGTGCTTCCCTTGCAGAGCCAAAGTCACTTCCAGATTTCCAGCAGGGGGTCTGGGAAAGAAGTCATTAGTCTTACAGTCCCTGAACACAGGAGAACAAAAAAGGGCACAGAGAGGGATGCCTAGTGCTAATAGTTTCTTGCACAGGGACTCAGGTGGCCTGAGACAAGGGCCTGCAACCAGAAAACAGGAACTGGGAACAGAGAAGCAGGAAACCATGAAGTGGGAAAGTCAAAAGAAAGGTGAGTTATTGAGCTGGTCACTGCTATGGTGACAGGAACTCATTCCCTGGGGATCCTCTGAGGAGATAGAAGAACATACCTCAGAATTATCCTCCTGAGGGACAAGAAAGGATTAACCGCTGGTCCCTATCACCTGTTGCTCAGGGTTTACCTGTATGCACTCCCTCCAGGTGTGACAAGCCTGAGTGTCAGGTGGGCTCCTGCACATGTCTTTCACTATGGCGTCAGAGGAACTCTGAGACAAAAATAGTAGCTGTGTGGCAGAGCTGAGGTAAGAAACTGTCGGATTACTTTTAGGAGCTGGCAAACACACATCAATAGATTATGAGGCAGAAGGTCCAATACAGGTTAATTCCTGGTGGCAAAAATAAAGGAGACTCACACAAAGGCCCTTCTGCCGCCAGCTACGCGAGACTCTTCGCAGACACTCACCGGTTCCTGCAGCTGAAGTCTGCAGCCAGGGTGTGCATAGTCCGTTCTTTCAGCTGAGGCCCCAGGCTCTGGCCTGGCTGATCCACCTTACTTCGCTTTGGCCCCAGACTCCTCTAGCCAGGCCTCCATCTGGCCTTGGGTGTGAGCTGCCCTCTCCACGGTCTCTGGCAGGCTCACCTCACCACCGGTCCTGGCAGTGCCGAGACAGGCCCACCGTCACCCACCCCGCCACCTTCCTCCTGTCCCAAGGAGCACGCAGGACCTTCTGGATGCTTCCAGGCTTCTGAGAGCGATGGGAAGCCTGGCAGTCCTCACTCAGACCTCTGAGTCATGGAACCCACCTCTCCACCTCTGTTTTCTGCCATCAGTATTTTTCCTCTCACGATTTTTTTTTTAAGGAAAGGTACAGGCAGGAATGACAGCAAGTAAGCACACAGGAAGAGAGAGGAGGAAGAAGCATTTTACTTATTTTATATACTGTTCATCTTGGTTGTTCCCCCAACCCCGGGACCCGAATCCTTGGGATGTATGTGGACTGTCCCAGCCAGAGGCGCAGACCTACCTGCTCGGCCCCCAGGCACCTCCTTCAAAATCACATCCCAGAGTGAGCGAGCAGACACATCTGGCAGGTTCTCCCCCTCTTTCCCACCACTCAGCAGCTGTGGCGGCTTTCCTCTTCCCCTCCAGCCTGCCTGCCTTCCTCCTGAGATGGCCTCGTCCACCCATCCTTCCAGATCGCAATGGCAGCGTGGTTCAGGGGAATGTAACTTGGGGTTAAGGGGCAGGGATTCTAGCGACTCGGCATTTTCAACGTATTAGTGTCCTTACAGCCCTTCGCGAGTAGTTGGTGAGCACATCCTGTGTGCACGGTTCTGCACACCCAGGGTGCAGCAGTGACACAGGCAGAGGCACTGTCCCCCAGGGCCTGATATGTCATAGGGGAATCAGATAATAATGAGGAAAATTATAGAAGACCGAAAGCAGGGCGAAGGGCTAGAGTAAAGGGTGGTCTATTTGTTTGGGGTTATCCTCAGAGGCCTCAAAAGTGACAGGAAACAGCCAGTCTCCCTTCCCAATAATCAGAAGATTTTAAACCACTAATGTCAGGCCTGGAGCCCAGCCCTTGAGGTCCAAGCTCTGTGGTGGCAGCCCAGACACTACGTGAGGAGAGACACCTCCTGGAGGCTTGGAACCTCAGTGTCACCTGAACTTGCTCTCAGCGGGAGCTCAGGTGCTCGCTGTCTTGAGTGAGTGGGAGGGGATGCCTGCCTGGGCACGGTGCGGCTTGTTTCTTGGCCCCTCCATTGCAGTGGGTACTCGGGCCTGCAAACTCCATCTGGGTGTGGGGACCAAGAGGACCCCCCGACTTCAGCGTCCTCAGTACCAAGTGACAGAGAACAGGCTGCTCTTGAAAAGACTAATATTTACTCTTCAAATGGGAGCTGGCACAGGCTGTTTCCTGCAACTGGCGTCTGGCTCACCCCGCAGGATGGACTGGACAGGAGGCACTCAGGGAGACAGGCAGATGCTCCTATGGACACCATATCTAGGACAGGACCATGTCTTCAAATTGGGAACAGCATGTTCCGAGGTCTCAGGCGGCGCACCTTCACATCAGTGCTCACTACCTTCCTGAGTCTGCTGGACGGCGCTGTGAGAAAGCTCACCCTAGCTGTGGCCCTGGGTTCCTGACCCAGGCCCTTGCTCTGATCCCTGGGGCCTCAGAAAATGTGCTGGAAACAACCCCTCAGGCGATGGTGGTCCTGGTCACCTTCAGTCTGCCCACCTCCAGCCCTCCAGCTTCATTTCCCCAGGCTCCTGCCAGCCCAGGCCAAGTCAAGCTATTTCTAGGGTGGGAGAAAGGCCTTGCCTTGGGGGCGCCTCTGTTCCTGTACAGCTGTGTTCCTTGTCCTCGCAAGAGCCCGTCAGCTGAGCGCCTCATGTGGGAAAGAGACTCGGCCAGGAAACTACTGGTCAGACAGCCTGAATCTGGGAAGGAGAGTCCCCAGGGGCCGGGTTCCCACCCTCCCATTTTCCTCTCTGAGGTCCCTCCTCTCTGCTCCTCCTCTTCCCCCACCCCATGGATTCAAGAAGCCCTCCCTGACCACTACACCCCTGACCTCAGTTTCTGTTCCCCCTGCCCACTGGAGAAGCCCTGCAGGCTCAAATGCTGTCATATGTGGGGTTCGGAGCCCGCAGAAGCAGGCCTCAGCCTGGCAAGTCTAGTCAGGGATGGGCACACCCAGGGCAAGACCTCCAGGAACAGTGCAGGTCCCCTGGGTCTCTCAGGCCTGACTCCTTATTCCAGCATGCCTTCTTTCCTTATTTTTAAAATTCAGGGGCATGCTTCAGTACCTCAGGTGGCTGAGATGCTAGTGTGTGGGCCCCATAAAGCCAAAGGCAGGGGTTCGCAACCCTGGTCTGGGGTGAAAAACCAAACATGAAACAAATAAATAAAAATTCCTTCTTCCCACCTTCCTGTCTGCCTACCTTTATTCCTGCCTTCTTCCTACTTCTCTTTAAAAAAATTTCATTATCTCTGTGCTTAACTCCTGCTCCTGGACCCTTGTAGGTAACCATTCAAATGTATTTAACATGTTTCCTTTGAAATATATTCTTAAAGTGTGCCCTGGAGCTCAGGCAATAAGCCTGCTACTGAGGCGCAGACAATGACATGAAGTAAAGCCCAAGGAAGACCTGGGATGGCCTGGGGGAAACCACCAAAACAAACAAACAATAAAATTATTTCTTCCCTTCCTCCCTCTGTTCCTTTCTTCCTTCTTTCTTCTTCCTCCTCTCCTTTCCTGCCTGCTGCCTGCTCATCTTCATGTCTTTCATTCCTGCCTGTCCCTTTCCTTTAAAAAAATACATATATATACACACACAGACACACTTACACAGAGATACATACATATATATTCTCAGTATGCCCTGGTGGCCTAGCGGTTTAAACCAGACACAGCACAGTCCACATACATCCCACGGTCCCTGGTTCAAGACTTGGGGTCAGAGAAACAACCAAGATAACTAAGCAAAATAAAATAAAAATGCTTCTACCTCCTCTCTCTTCCTTCCTGCCCACCTACTTGCTTTCATTCCTGCCTATACCCTTCCTTTAAAAATATATACATATATATATTCTTAGAAAATCTTTTGTCATTTTGTACATGCATATATTTCTAATCATGTAAATGTATTCTGCACTCACTGTTCTGAAGATCCACCCATGTTGGCATCTAGATCTGTCCTGGTCACCATCAGCACCCTCCCTCCTCCCAGCTGCGGCATGGCACTCCAAGGTGACCCCCATGAGAGAGCACAGATTGCTTTCCAGCAACATACAGAAGGTGTCAGTAAACATTTGTCTGCACAAACGTCCCCTTCCAGATCTGTGTAAGAGGGTCCCAGGGATACACCCAGGAACAGAGAATCTCGCATCATGAGATGTGAGCAATGAAGCTGTGTAGTGGGCTGTACTTATTTGCCAGGCCGCTGTAGCCAAGTACCGCAGACAGGAGCACAGGGAAGCTGCGAGTTTCAGATCAAGCCTTCGGCAAGGTAGGTTTCTTCTGCTATCTCTGTCCTTGACCTGTGGGTGACTGCCTTGTTCCTATGTTCCCAGAGGTCTTCTCTCTCTGGGTGCCTGTGTCCTCCTCTCTTCTTATAAGGGCACCAGTCATATTGGATTTCGGTTCAACTATATCTCACTTTACCTAATTACCTCTTTAGAGAACCTTTCTCCAAATAGTCGCATTCTGAGGGGCGGGGGGTTAGAGTGTCAGCCGAAGAATGTTAGGAGGACATAGCTCAGCCACAAGCGTAGCCCGGCCCTTTAAAGTGTGCTCACAGGCCTGATCCTCGCACTCCTTCTAACACTTGGTGCCATCCAGCTAAGTTTTGCTAAACTGATAGCAAGGTGCTATCTCATTGTTTTAACATATTGCCGTTTCTAATTATTTTAACATCACATACTAATTATTAGCTTTGGGGTTTTCTCCTCTGCAAATTGCTCATTTTTCTGACGGCTGTTTCTCTTACTGATTGACAGGCACCACTGGCATATTGGTCCCCTGTTATTTTCAGACACTATAAGTCTCCTACATGCGATGTTTTAAATGGGACAGCACTGCTTGTTTTCATATTTCCTGACCGTCCATCTTGCTGCTTTTAGTAAACCAGAACCGTCTGTAATGCAGAACAAAAGAGGCAGTTGACTACCCCAGGCCCAATCTGTTAAAGGGGGCCTAAAGCTCCGTCCCATTTTTGTCTCAAGGAAATATGGTCAGCGCAAAATTTCCTGCCCCATTCTTTTAACTTTGCCCATTAAATTCCTATTTGTATGTAGTCAAATTCATCAACATGCTCATAACATTTTTCTTTAAATAAAGTGCTTCTTTATCCCACATCACGAAGATACTCTCTTTTATGATCTTCAGTGACTTTTATCACTTTGCCTGAGCATCCAACCCGGTGATGCCTTTGAGCTGACTCGGCAGAGCCCAAAACCTCCCTGCCAGGGCCACTTCCTCCTGGGGGCCCTTCCTCCTGAGCCTCACCCTCCACTGCCACTGCTCAGGGGTGCTGGAGCTGCCAGGCAGCCACCTCCCCCCACTTCAGGGGGGAGGGGGAAGAAAAAAGAAGGTATTTCATCAGTCCAAACTGGCACCTGACCTGCATGGTCAAGATCCCCTTTCACTCTGCAGGTGCTGCCAGCTGGTGGACAGGCACGGGTTCCCAGGCCAGGGGACAGAGTTCTGGGCGACACTTCACTGGTAAGGATCAACTTCTCCCCACCTGAGCAAAAAGGGGTTGAACCAGATGGCAGCTTACAAACTGCCAAATCCCAAATCCCAGAACTCAGTAACTCATGTTTATTTTAGAAGGCTTTGACCTCCTCCAAAAGATTTCCACTGCGGAAAGATGACAGAGAGACGCTTGGATCATGGACTCCCCAGTGCGTTTAGAGCAAGATTAGGGGAGGCTGGTACATTTCCTTTCTGGGAATTTTATCAGCTGCAAAAGGAAAGATCTGCAAATGGGCTGCAGGCCCCTGGACCCGAGATGTGACTGACAGCTGCGCCTCCTGGTGGCCGTGTTGTGCTAAGGCTGGTCCTGGAAGATGAAGACGTCAATGTTCTCAGACTAGACAGGAGCTGGGAGCCCAGAGCAGGAGGGGTACCTGACAGGGGCAGAGTGTGGATGGGACAAAGCCTGCAAAGAAGGCTGACCTCCCAGTCCCCAGGACAGCACTTCAACTGCTAGGTTGCTTTTCCTGGGTCCTGCCTGGATCCAAGATGGCATCCAGAGTCCGGGATTAGTGCTGCGTCCTTGCACCTGTCCAGCGCTCACTGGACAAGAGGACCCAGACTTCACTTCTCTCAACACACCTCTCGGGTATGCCAGCCCACATCACACCACTTATAAAAATGGACCCATAACTTGAATTTTTCACACAAATGCAAACACACAAGTTAATAAGCACCTTAGATTTATTCTCCTTCCACTTCTGAAGTCATCTCAGTTAATCTAGATATACATAGTATATAAATGGCCATATGACATTCTTTAAATATATTTACGTGAGTTTAGGTATCACTACTGTGTGAAAGTCTGTTAAAACATACTCATCATTTACTCAAAATAGGTCTTAGTTATTATTATATGAAAACAACAAGAAGCTTGCATAACACGGACACGGCAAGCGTTCCAGATGAGACAGGGAAGTCAGTGGTTTTGTTCTGGCTTATATCAGTCTCACTCTTTTATGCTCTTCATAGAAAAGAATATTAAACAAAATCGAATTCTGGGAGTCAAATCATATGAATAATTCACTAACTGATGCTTCTGAAGTAACTCCACCAAAACGAAAGGTCATGTGAACCAAGCACAGATCGGAGGAACAGAACGGATTTGATGATTTCACCCGAATTAAAAGGCGCCTGTGGAAAACAGTCCATCACAGGTACACAAGGGCAGGTGTTTCCATAGCTGGCAATTCCCAGATTGACGGACAAGTCCTTTTCCACAGGTTCCCTGCCAATGAGGTTTCCTCAGCAACGGTTTGACATCACTGCCCCCAGAATGGAGAATCAGGCTCTCCTCATCCCTGGACCCTGAAGTGACTCAATGCCAATGGTACGAAGGACTCTGTGCCTGGAAGGCAGGAGGCAGGTCCAGCCGGGAGAAGTGAGGCTGCTGCCTTCCTGGAGTGAAAGCAGGAGACCACGTCCATTGCAGAATCATAAAGCGCCCTTTTCCTATGAAGGCTAGAAGACGTGCATGCTTCTGGAAGCATGCAGGCCTCCCAGCCTCAGCGAACTCAAAGCCTTTCCTCTGCACACGGACGGTGGAGTCACCCATTGTTCTCCACTATCGATCTTATCCTCGTGCCTGCGTGCTAGGGAGCTGGCTGACGCTGTCACCACTTCCCACGTGAAACTGAAGCTGGTCAGGCAGTGACCTGCCCACAGAGGCGCAGGCCCTAGAGGAAGCACAAAGCCAACTACCAGGCCTCTGGCCAGAGGCCCACCGCACTCTTCCCCCACCTCATCTCTCAAGGAAACACCTAGTCTCCTCCCCGCTGTTAATACCCACAGTGCACAGGTGGGGCTTCCCTGCAGCTGTGCAGGATGCTGGGTAGGGACATTTGGAATGCAAAGCCCTCCGAGCAGAGCTTTGGCAGGCGTGTCTGGTGGCCACAAACACTCCCCTCTTGGCCAGGCCTCGGCTGCGCTGTGCAAGCGGCAGCTTCTCCAAGGGTCACCTGCCTCACGTGCTACAATGAGTGCCAACTCCTTCCAGGAGTACAAGGGGCCTGGATGAAGGTGCAGCCTGCAGCCCCCACACACTAAGGACAGCTGTTACCTTCCCACAGTCAGGCCCCATTCTGTCCCCACCCATCCTCTGCTTCTCAGGCCCAGAACGCTGGCTTTGCTGGCTATCACCTTTGGCTCTGAGCAGTGCCGACCACCAAAGTGATACTCCTTTCTGAGTGAGATTCCCAGGTGTGTGCACGGGGGAGAGGGCAGGGCTCCCACTCTGTGGTTCCTGCACCCACCCACCCTACCTATTACAATGAAAGGTGGCTTTCCTGTCACTCCAGACTCCCGTTTCAGTCTCTGTCCAGGGGACCAGGATGTTTGGGAGAGGTGGCAAGTGTCAGGGGACACCTGGAGATTGGTGGCAACTAGGAAAAGAACAGGGAGTTCAAGGTAATAGAAACAGTTAAACGTCTTCGTTCTGGTGCACTCTGCTGGCCTAGTGATTTAGTACACCAGGTGCAGTCCACACACAGGCCAGGCTCCCCAGCTGGGGAGCAAGGGCTGCTGGGGGAGCAAAGCTGAACAGCTAAATAAAAGAGGTGCTTCTTCCTCCTCTCTCTTCCTGTCTACCTCCAACTTCGTTCGTGCCTACACCGTTCCTCTAAAACAAGTCCTAATTTCAGCTTTCTTCCTGATACTTTCTTCCATCTCTTAAAGGCTTTAACTGCTGTCCCTTGATTCTCGTGTCTGTCCAGTGCTCGCTAGTAACAGCACACGTCTGATGAGCAAACTGGGAGCCTCTGTCACCTTTCTCCCATAGCAGTGGGGCCTCTAGGACGCAGGGGAGATACTACTTAAAATGTGCCCCTCCCTGTCTCTCCTCAGGAAAGACACCCAGAGATGGCCCTTGTCACAGTAAGGGTAGCCTGGGAAAAGAAAACCAGAGTCTACATATTCCTTCCACTAGCACACTTGGAAAAGGGGACACCCTCTGGGCTTCAGCCCCTTGGTTGGGAAACCCTGCCCAAGGACACCGAGCCACATTCCTGGCCCCATGCAACAGATGGGACATGACACACTCTGATGCCCAAGTCTGTGCAGCATCTACTACCAAAAGGCACTTTTAAGGGTTTTATTTTCAACGTTATTTCATCTACTCCTAAATCTAGCCCCGTGAGGTCAGCTGGGCAGGTAGGATTTAAACACCGGGAAAACAAAGGTGCTCAACAGCAGTGAGCCCCTGGTGCTGTGAGGCTAACTCCTGCAATGTGGAGCCTGCTCTCTGGCATCAAGGATGACAAGGGAGCTGACAAAAGTCCAGGCATAAACCAAATCAATCCTGAGCCAGGAATTTCCCTGGGACAAAATACCCAGAACTTCTTTCTGATGAGTGAATGCTTCTCTTAGCTGGACTTCTGTTAAACAATGTTTGTGGGTCCTCATGTTAGTCTAGCGCATCTTTTCCCTTGCATTTGCAGAAGTAAATCTCAAATGTCATGTAGATATTAACTGATGAAGATCACATCCAACCATGTGTGGATAACATCTCCACTAGTGCCTCAGTGTGCAGCACGCATTCCCAGGGGCGTCCCTCTCCAAGGATATTTTTTACAGCTTGCTGAGTATGGAGGACAGGCTCGGACCCCCAGAGCATCTGGGTACAGGGCTACATTGCAAAAGCAATGCCATACAGGCTCGAACAGAAAACAACACGTTTGTCAACTGTTCTTACCAATTTTTTAAATGTGTGTGTGTTTCTAACTTATAAAGATTTATCTCTGTTCCTTGGCTTCCCATTCTATTCTACCGTCTCTTCGAAATTATCTCCAAGAAATGTTAAAATTCACCCTCTGGATGGGCAGAAAATTATGTAGCAAAATCAATGGCGAGACAACTATAAGTTTACATCTGAGGATGTGGCCAATAAAACTTTCACGGCCAGATATTTTGAATGATTAACAATAGAAAATTCTATTCTAAGAAAAAGAAAGTCCTATGGCAACATTTTCCCAACAGAGTTGCCAGTCACAAACTTTTTTTTAAAGTAGTACCAAGGTAGCTCGAAAACACAGTACAACCACGAGTAATAACCAAGTATAAGTGAATCACCTAAAATGACATTCTTACTTTTCCCATATCCTCAATAACTCATGATTTTCAACTTTCAAAAACTATTAAAATAGAATTTTTTAAGTATATCAGGACCACAAAATTCAGTCCAAAATATTTCTGATTCCAAAATCCTGATTCCTCATAACAGACTTCTACCAAGAATAATCCAAAGGGCAAACTACCAAGATAGTCTCTTCGGTGGTACTGAACAGCACAGGCTGAGATTTCTGCAGACCTAAGAGATCATTCCGATCCACATTTTGAAAATCAATACTTTGACAATGAGAAAAAGAAAAGTAATTTTTCAGAGCACAGGATTAATTTTATCTTTGTGAAGTTTTTTAAAAGTTAACACCTACTTAACTCTTGCTTATTGAAACAAATAAATAAATGTGGCCCTTCATCTCATTAAGATGACTGGGGAAAGCTGTCAGAGTAATTAATTTGGGCAGTCTTCTGGGGACGGGTACAGAGTCCAGTATTCATTATCATTAAAATGATAGGCACTCGGCCGCCAGGCACAAGGCTGATGGCAGCAGCCTCCCCGCTGGGTCTGAAAGTGTCTCTGTGCATCCGGGGAACTCACCTACTCCAGCCTGTGGCTGACTGCAAGGAATCCAGGCATTCTCATTTCTGCTTGTGCTTATAAGTTTCTGATCTGCTAACAGCGGTTGCTCAATTAAGTTTTTAAATATGCAAATATGCCTATGCCCTGCAAATAAATACAAAACATTTCTGCAACCACAAAGTCCCACCACCATAAAAAGGTTCAACATAAATTAAACTCAGGTTTCCTAGCCATCTTCTCATCTTAAGTTTATCTTTAAGTGAAGTAAGTTTAATTTATACCCAAAATATATTTAAATATTCTAGATGTATCATACTGGACCGAAATTATCAAAAATATGTAAACAAAATGTATCTAGCTTATAGTTATGAGCTATATTTTTACGTTTTCAATTCACCCTGTACTGACCCTCTAAAAAGAACTAACCAAGTCGCATTTAGATTGAAAAGTTGATCAGGATTTGAAAGTGGGTCCTTGGAAACAACTGCCAGTTACTAAAACTACCATTACTGCATCTAGTGGCCTATTGCAACATCCACTGAGAATTCTGCTCTCCCAGTAATGCTCTTTCTGAAAGAGTCCCCAGATTCTGCTGTCCTGAGTAAAGGTGCTGCAGGAGATTCTGCCATGACCCTCAGCACAGAGCCGGCACGCGGTGTCAAGCGACCGCATGCCTTTGCCTGCACCAGTCAGAATTCGCTAATTCTTGGTTTATCAGCCCGGCTTGGTGGAAAAGAACTTCAAAGATGGAAACTTGAGGTGAAATCAGGGAAGCAAAAAGGCAATCACAGATGACCCTCAAAGGGAATCAAAGGATCCAGTCGTCACAGGATGGCATCTTCACACTCCATAGTCAGACTGCTTCTCCTGAAGTTGCCTTGTCAGTATCTGATAGGAGGACAGAAAAGCCACTCCTATGTGAAAGAGGATCTGCCAGAGGTTCCTCAGCCCATGCAGGTACACGTTGCCCAGGCAAATAAAGAGCAGCATCAGTAGCACCTTCACAGTCCTAGCTGAACTGTAGAACAGGTACAAGTAACACTGAAACGACACATAAGAGGAAGTCCAGTCAGATGGGAGAATGGCCACAAGGCAGGGTGCAAGACTCACTTCTGGCACCTGCCATGCAGTGTCATTTCACACACATTAGCTTATTAAATGGAATGAATTCCAATGAAGCTTAGACTCACGGAGTCTGGATAAACTGCTGCTAATCATTGGATGGAAGTGGGGATTTTGAAGACAGAAGAAAAGTGAAAAAGATACCGTGGGAGGAATGAGAACACAGCACTTTTGAAAGAAGTTTAAGAAATGCATCCAGGCTGTAGAGAAAGAAAAAATGTTGATAAGAGGCAAATAGCCAGGCAGAGATACTCTTAACAAGATGGCCTCCAAATGAATTTTTTCTTCAGGAATTCATGACAGATGAGGAAGTCAGTGAGAGAAGCTGGGGTTTTACTATTTCAGTTTTGCCCGAGTTACAGCAATACAGGGGACCACCGTTCCTTAGACAGCCTCCTCAACACATCTTCAAAACCATCTCTGAGTCAGGGAAAGGTCTCTCAGCAGGGAGAGCGAGTATTCTGTGTAGGGCTATCACACAGAAATGAAGTCGCTCTTGTTCTACAAAAGGTAGAAAGTACTTTTTAGTTTAATGGTTTTTTAATTAAAAAACACATTTTCAAAGCACAGCCATCCAACAAATGCTGAAGCTACAATGTGAGGGAGGAAGTTCTCCAGTGAAGGAGACATCCAATAGGAATGAAGTTGAGGGGATGAAGGTGGAGCTTTAAGACCCCCATGACCCTAAAAATGCAAGCTCCCGAAAACTTCCACTGGTAACAGTCAAGTTTTTGAGGACTTATTTTCTAAAATGTGAGTGCATTTTCAACCTCGAATTTTTTATTTTATTTTGCACAATCCTGTAAGTCTTTAAAATACGCTACTTTAGGATGTGTGTGGAAGAGAAAGGAAGAGCCTCGGGACAGATTTTAATTAAAAAAAAATGCTTAAGTATGCAGAAGGTACTAGCTGATGTGAAGGACTAGGAAAAAATTAGAATCAGGTTTTCACAAGAATTCATTCTTTGGACTGGAGATTCAAAAGTTCCCTTTTACCCTATCCCTCAAGCACAGTTTCTCTGAAAATAGCTAAATAATCAAATCCCTCTTGCTAATGTGGTCTTGGGCAAGTGGCTTTCCTTTCTAAGCCCAAAGAGTTTTCCCTGTGAAAATGAGAGGACTGGGCAGGACGGGTTGAAGGTCCTTCCATTAAGGGCTTGTATCGTCCATGATTTGAACTGAGGCCTCACGGCACAAAAGTGGGATCTAGACACTTGGTGAAGTTTCCAGCAGAAGAACAAAATAAGGCTGTGGGTTTACCCCAATCAGCAAACATCGCTGTTTCACCCACCTGGAAAATGCAGGCTACAAAAGGAATTAAAAAAGCCAGGATATTTCCAACTTCCTCCTGGGCAACCTAAAACAAAGATGAGGAATACAACAAAAGGAATATTTATTTTTACTTTTGTTATTGTTATATGAATCTATTATTTTCAGTACTATAAAGACAGTTTTAAAATGTACGTTACAGGAAGTAACTGATTACTGAGGTAGGGTCATCGCTCATACTTCTACCTTGAAAAGGCATATTTAGATGACAGGGAACTGCAATGATATGCAGCACTTTACTCCTCACTCGGTCTGGTGACTGAAACCCCTGGCTGGGTGAGACAAGTCCCTATATGTACAAAATCTGGGTTGGCACGCAACCATTTTCAATGTTCTGGACATACCATGTGCCTTCCTCTTCTCATGTTAATCTGTACTAAGTCCTCAACCTGAAACACTAGCCCCTAACACTACTACATGTCATAATCCTACTTATCTGTCAGGATCAAGCTTTCCTCAATTCCTTCCACCTCTGGATGCTGCCACCTCCTTACTGATGTCACCACACTGTTTTTGTGCTGCAAGGCAGGGGCTATGTCTTAACTGTCTTGGTGGCGAGGCACCTGTTCTAGTGTGCACAGTCACTTGGTATGCATCTGTAATGGGCGAGCATAAGCAGTAAGTGGAAATCATATTGTACGGGTTATGGTAACAGGCGGCTCCGCTCTTATAGCACAGGATGCCGCCATTCCCCATCAGGTCAGTCTGCGTTAATCCACTGGGTTATGCTTTGCACTCCAGGTACCACACATATGGATGTGGGCATTATGGCTCCATATTTTTAAAGTAATATCTGTTTATGCTCATAATGGGTTTATACTTTGCAAGTGTTTGAAATACTTCAAAATTAAAAGCAGTATTTTAAAATCATTGAAATAGAAAGTTACTGTGAGATGAAAAGACTGACAAATCATCTTCCTAGTGATCCTTGACAAAGACACAGAAAAGGTGGTATCTGTTTGACACGTATTAGACTATGAGATAACTTTTCCCGGAGAAAGAATCTGAATCTGAAAGTCGGAGAATCGAACTTTTGCCCTAGATGAACAATCCAGCCTAGAGCAAACCCGGTGGTCCCCAGGGCCCTGGGCTGGTCTGGTGTCTTTGTAAAAAGTTCTCCATTTTCTCGCCAATATCCCAGTAGGTCCTTTGGCTTCTTAAGACAACAGATACAAAAGAGCAAGTTTCATATTTGTTCAACTTTACTGTAAAGAATAAAATCAGCGGGTGCGCCCGGGCAGAGCAGCGCCTTGGTCAACAGCCTGCACCAGCGCAGCCCTCATACATCCCAAGGATGTGGGTTCGTGTCTGCGGTCAATGGGAACAACTAAATAATAATTAATAAAGTCCTTTTTCCATCTCTCTCTTCCTGCCTGGCTGCCTGCCTCTGCTCATCTTCATTCCTGCCTGCACTTTTCCTTTAAAAAAAAGAATAAAATTAGAAATAAAATCTTTATGAAATTTTTAAAATTTTACCGCAGAAAAACCTATAAATAAAATGCATCTCTATCAGTTTCACTTTACCTTCAATTTCATCTATAAAGGAAGAGTTACCTGTAAAGAATGTTCCGCGAGGTGAATGCCGCGAATGAGATTCAGAGCAGCACACATGATGTTCAGAATAAGGGAGAGGATACCCAGGGCTGTCACGGGTTCCATTCGGAAATTAGGAGCTTCACAATTAAAAAAAATAAGTGTCTAGTGAAAATAATTTCTATATGAAAGAAAAATAAACAAAGATATTAACTAGGCCTCCACTAATGATAAGTTCATTATGTTAAACACAAATCACAAACATATTAAAAATCAGTTGCAGTTAGAGGAGAAAAAGGAGAGAAGGGGTCTGGGAATCTGAAGTGAGTTTCTTCTGGAAAGAGGCCCTTCTATGAGCACGGACAGGCTATTCGAGCACTGGATTTCTTTTCTATTCAAAGCACTGGTTTTCCAGCCAGGCGCAATATGGCCCCTCAGAGGACGTCTGGCAATGTCTAGCAACATTTTGGTTATCACAATTAGGGACAGACAGGGTGTGACTGGCATCTAGTGGGTAGAGGTCCTGAGTGTGTCATCCAACAAGGCACAAGGTCCAGTTCCACAATAAAGAATTATCCAGAACAAAGTGTCAATAGAGCTAGGCTGAAACATTCTGATTTAAAGCAATTTGTGACTTTATTCATAAATTGGTTATCAAAGTTGGAAAACATTTTAATAGACACCTCAGCTCTCAGCTTAAAAAATGCTCTTCTCATTTTCTGACAGACACCCCTGAGTGTTGTGTGCTTCTAGAACAATTTACAGTAAATGCAGTGTTTTAATTACAAAATAATTGAGAAGAGGGAAACTGATTATTTAAGTTATAAGGTATTTCTGGAACTACAATTAGAACAAATAATCATTTTTTTCTTTAAATATAATTGCTGAATTGATTCTGGTTCACCCAATTAAATGGTATTCCATTCATTCTCTTGTTATGCTCTTTTAAAAATCATCCTTTCTTATCCTCACCTCACTCACACACACACAGGGATATACACAGGTATCTAGCTGCTGCCCAACTGATACCTATTGTTAGTATGTCAGAGTTTCCACTGAGCAATTCAAAATCCCTGTTGGACAGAAGATGCTAGCTGTGAAGATTCTAGCCTCAGGACAATAAGGTGAGTCAAACCATAGTAAAATGTCCTTGAAAGATGGGCAAGTTGACACCTTCTGGATTTGCTCCTCTTGTCTAAATGCTTAAAAAAAACAAAACATACATAACAAAGTTACCCCTGTCTTCAAATGTGGCAAAAGAGAAGGTCAGGGTTCAATTAGCCAGTCTTCCTTGTACAAAAGTTAATAAATTCATTCCTAGTACGCATTATAACATCTTATTGACTGGCACGAAAGCCAATCCAGGAATTTATCGGTTGAAACAGATTAAACCAAAGCATGAAGTTAAGTCAATGATGTGAACATTTTTAATACACACTTTTAAAATTCAAGCAATGGGTTTAGTATAAAATAGTTAAAACAAAATAGATGATGATAGTGTAGACAGCGATTTCACAGGCAGCTTTAGTTCTTACACTGTTACAGAATTCTTAGAATATAAATAGCCACTTAAATTAAAAATTGGTTTCATTGTGTTTAATTGTAAACAAGCAATGCAAAAAAACCATGCTTCATTATGTGCATTGAATGGCTAAAAGTGTTAATGCCAAACTAAGTCACAGAGGGTCAGGGCACTGTCATGACATTCATTAACATCTCATCCTCCAGATAAGGACTCAGAGGTCCCCTGGGAGAGAAGGACGACATTGGTCTCCCAGAGAGCCAGACAGTGAGAGCACCAGAAACCCTGCCCTGACCCCGACCCGCTCTCATCCCCAGGGCCTCCCTCCCTCCATCAAGAAGGGCAAGGGTTTCCAACTTGCAATGGTTCACAAAGTCATATGATAAGATAAAGAATTTTTATCAAAGGGAAAAATATGTACAGAAAAAGAATATGTACAGTTTGTTCTGTTCAGTAAGCGACTTCCAGCAAAAGAGAACAAATCTGTTTCACGGTATTTAAACTTGTAGATTTTACCCTGGTTAAGAAAATGATGGGCCAAGTCACTCTTTTTAATATCACCACAAACAGTAGCCTTCCCTCGGATCAACTCACTATCATAACAGTGAAGTTTTTCATAACAGCCACCTGGAAACAGGTCCAGTCATTTTCTCCCCCTCATATTTTATACACCATCCTCCTCACCCCAAAAAATCACCTTCCCACTGAAAGTATTCATTTCCTCTGAAACACATGACATCGCCTCTTAGTTAACAGTATCAGAGAGGAGCAGGCCACTTACCCGGCTCCAGGTGCATATGTGTGTGACCGTTCATCATCCCATTGGCCACGTCCATGTCCTCCAGAGTGAGAGTCACCGGAGGCTGGAACTCAAGCTCCTGCTGAATTTTTTCTAAGCTGCTCCCCATCTGAGAGCAACTTACATAATTAAAATGCCACTTCACTTTCTGAATGACGCTGTCTGCAAAAAGAGAGCAACCCAAGTTGAGCATTTTCATCGGAATGGATATTATATTCGATATGAACAGAGTGCAGTTTACATAGTTAAGCAAGCTAATAAGCCAGCCAGAGTCTCAAGTGTCAAGCTCTCAGGGTCAAGTGATTACTACACACCATTACTAGTCTCCTCAACCTCTTCAGAGCAGAATTACTGAATTCCTCAGAGGAGGAAGAAGCACTTTATCAAGCTCTCAGGGTCAAGTGATTACTACACACCATTACTAGTCTCCTCAACCTCTTCAGAGCAGAATTACTGAAATATGGTATCTGTCTACAGAGAAGGCAGCATCACTCCCAGAACCTCGGGGACAAGGAAGTCTAGAGGCAGGGCTTTAGGTCTTAGCCAGTCACTACTGCTAGTAAAACCCTGGGCACTTCATACACTATTTTTTCTTTTTCAGTTTTATTGAGATATGGTTGACAAACTGCTCTGTACAAGTTTAAGGCATACAGCATAATGACTTTGAGTACTGTAAAATGATTACCAAAATAACATCCATCACCTTACACAGATACCAACGAAAAAAGAAAGAAAAGAAAAAGACAAAAATGTTCTCTGTGATGAGAGCTTTAAGGTCCTCTCTTAGAAACTTTCAAAGACCATACAGCAGTGTTAACATCATGTTATGTATTACATCCCAGTAATTATTTATCTTATAGCTAGAGGTAATACCTTTTGAGCACAGACTATTTCTAAGCTTGAAAAAGTGGGAACAATTGTTCTTGATCTTATTATCTCAAAAGAAAAACAAAAGGCTTGTGAGAACAAAGTTACAAACGAATATGAATATGTTGTGCAAACTAGGAGTATATGTTCAAACGGTATACATTTAATTCTCTTATTTATGTTAATACTACTCCACTAGAAAGTTTTGTTTGCTTTTAAAGGAAAGGTGCAGATGGGAATGAAGGTGAGTAAGCAGACGAGCAGGCAGGAAGAGAGAGGAGGAAGAAGCACTTTATTTAGCTGTTCATTTTGCTTGTCCTGCGACTTGTACTGGGAACTTTGGGATGTGTGTGGACTACGTCCAGCAGACTGAACTGCCAGGCCACCAGGGCGTGCCCATGACCAAATTTTAATAAGTATCTGAAGTGACGTTTCATACAAAGCAGTCATGTAGAAGTCTATGACTCTTCCTTGCATTCTAGTCTCTCTTGTAATGAGCAAACATGAGGCTGGGGAAGGGTCTCCTGACACACCGCTTCAGAGATGAGGACAGAGAACGTGGGTCCACCAGCTGCAACTCCCCTGGGATCCCGCTGTTGGGATGACTGGGGGCAGCATGTGTGAGAGCAGCAGTCTGCCCAGGTCTCATGGAGACTACGGCAGAACTTTCAGGCTGGGCCTGCACCCCAGGGACTCCCCAGCAAGCTCACATGACATCAGAAGAGGGTGCTGGCCCACTCCTGACGGCAGCCAGTACAGCACAGGGGAGAAGCTGAGGGCTCTGGCAGTCATCACCGGAAGCACAACTGGCAACACTTGCAGGTGCCGGCCCTGCACCTAAAACTTGCACCAAATGCTGCCAGTCCCTTGTCCAAATCATCACAGAGACAGCGGCTGTTTACAGAGAGACCGTAGAAAGTGCCCACTCCCACTCCAACCCTCCCCTTCTCCCAAGAGTTCAAAATGACCTGAATCACACCTGAGAAAAACTGCATACACTACATCTATTGTTTGTGTTCCAAAGCCCCTGAACGGCTACAAGCCTCTGTGGCCGCGCTGGAAAAGAAGAAGCCTCCTCCAGAGCAACTTCTCAACCCTCTGGCGAAGGATCCATTTTTCCTTTTTTCCAAACTGCTGCAGACTGATAGCTTGATAAAATACACTAAGAGAAAACTACAGGAATGTCACGTTTATAAACACTTGTTCTTATTTTCTGTACTTATGATGGGAGACAAGCTAGCTACCATGCTTTGAGGACTGCAAAAGGTCACCATCTGTGTCTTAAAGGGCCAAAGAGTCAGTTTTTTAGGCTTATTGGCCATATGGTCGCTGTCACAACTACTCCACTCTGCTGGTGGAGGCCAGTCAGACAACACTGAAAATAAAAACAGGCAGCTGACCCTTGGGTCATAGTTGGCCAAACACTGTTCCAAAGGGCTGTGCTGAATAACCCACACAGGTTTCCATTTCTCTACCTGCCCCCAGACTCTGAGAAGATGAAAAGCCAGAGGGCTGAACCTCAAAGCTCTCTAGGCCACTTCAGTGACCGTAAAATGTCACAGTACAGGGCTGTCCCCTTGCGACCTGCTATGACACCTCCAGTGATCTTCCTTGATGGTCAAAGCCAAACCTAAACTTTAAATTCTACCCATACACCACCGTAAGAAAGAACGGTAAATATGAAAGAAGGTTACAAACCAAATTCGAGAAAGGTGTATGGCCGTGAGGCTAGGCCAATGCAGGTACTGTCATAGGAAGCTGTGAATTCCCACCACAAGGTCTCCAGGAAGCAGAAGGCCATGGCTGCTGGGTACTGGCAGGCACAGATGGCCATGCAGGCCACATCTCCTAAAGAAGAAAAACTGAAACAGAACAATGACATCCACATTACCAAGGAACGGACCGTGTGTTCCCACGCCACACCCAGACACAAGCTTGCATCAACTCCGGACTTGCATGTCCTTGAACAGTCCTGTCGCTGTTAGTTGCACATATACTTTCTCTCAAGCTTGACCTGCCAGGTCTTCCTCTAAAATGTATAGCAGTTTTGCCACTGACAGTGTGTTATTTATTCATGTATGAGGGAAGCTTGTTCCTTGCTGGGGATGTAACCTCAGACTTCTCTGTATCTACTGAGAAAAATGTTTGTTATCTTTAATCTGTATCAGTATATTTTTTTAATTATTATTATTATTTAAAGGAAAGGTACAAGCAGGAATGAAGGCCAGCAGGCAGGCAGGCAGAGAGAGGAGGAAGGAGTATTTCATTCTTTAACTTTATTTGGTTGTTCACATTGGTTGTCCCCACTCCCCGCCCCTATCCAGTACGAAAACCCCGGTCCTTAGGATGTATATGGATTGTACTCCTTCCAAGGCAGCTTATCCAACTGCTACTCCACCAGGGCACTCCCACAAATAAATTTTTAATGTTAAGTCCTCCGGGCATCCTGAAATAAGCATTGCTTGGCTGTGATTATACAGATTCACATGCATACAACAGCTAGATTTCATTCTCTAATGTTTTACTTAGGACTTCTGTGTCGATAACTGATTACCCAGGAGCATCAGGGTCAGCACACAAATGGGCCACCTTGACACTGCTCCCCTCATTTATGAAGCAGGGATTTCTTCCTTTCAAGCTCAGACACACATTTTTAAAAACTGCTGGTATATATTTAAGCTGTATTTCTGGGTGTTTCTGGCAAGAGAATTTTAGGTTATATGGGTCTATCAGCCTTTTATAACTGGAAATATCTATATAAAAACTTTTTCGATTAAAAGAATAACTTCTTTATATGAGGAATCTTCCAGAAGGAGTTGTCTCTCCACAAAAGAATGTTTCATATAAAAAGAGAACCCCTGGCTTTTGTGTTGAAGTGTGTCTCCCTAAAACACAGGTCAAAGTTCTAATTCCCAGTACCTGTGTGGACATGACCTTATTTAGAAATAGTCTTTGCAAACGTAATGAAAAAAAATGGGGTCATAATGGATGAGGGTGGGCCAATGACTGGTATGAAATTTGGTCAGAAACAGAAGAAGGCCATGTGACTAAGGGGGCCAAGTTTGGAGAAATGCTTTTACAAGCCAGGGAACACCAAGGACTGCTGGCAACCATGAGAAAGTAGCAGAGAGGCATGGCAAGGAGCCTGAGGAGAGCACAGCCATATGTATACCTTGAGTACAGACTTTCAGCCTCCAGATCTGGGAGAATAAATTTCTGTTGTTTTAAGCAGCTAAAGCTAAGGTTATTTGTTATGACAGCAGTAAGAAAATAATTTACTTCCTTACTTCAATCAAGATGAACAACTAAAGTTCTTTTCCACCTCTCCCTGCCTGCCTGCCTGCCTACTCGCCTTCATTCCTGCCTGCACCTTTCCTTAAAAAAAAAAATAAAAATTGAAGGAGCTCAGCAAGGCACACTCCACCTCCTGCCAGCACAATCCACATACATCCCAAGGCCCTGGCCTACAGTCGCAGAGCAGTAGCTTGGGGGTATAGCCAAGATGAACAACTAAACAAAATACATAAATGCTACTTCTTCTTCTCTTCGTGCCTACCTACTTGCCTTCGTTATGAAACCACAGTACCCAATAAGACTAACAGAGTTTTTTTAGCCCACTAAGAGTATGACTAATGTGCATTTTTTGGCCCCCTACTCTCTCCTGTTATAGGTTCATCTTTTAATCTTTTTTTTTTTTTTTTTTTTTTTTAACAGAGAAAGCATTTCCCATTTGGGCACAAGTTCCAATGAAACGCTAGTTAATCACAGCATAATGAGCAAGGGCCCACAAGGAAAGTGGTTTCAGGTGTCTAGAGTACTATATCATAAACGAGGGCAGATGCAGCCTGGCTTCTGCCCCTGAGCACCCAGAGCCCAGACAGCAGGGTGACAGCTGCATGTGCCTACCATCTGGCACGCCTTTCAAATCATGTCACCTCTTGCCTGACAATACCAAGCTTGGAGTCAGGCCTGGACTTTCCCCTTTGTTTTTCTGAGCTGAGACTGAATTCCTCTAAAAGACACTACCTCACTAGGTCAATTAAAAGTTTACTATTTGAGCAAAAGGGACACAGTAAGTGAAGGCCTAAATGATGGAAAACACTAATATAACATCTAGAGCAAAGCGTTCAGGTATTTTACAACCTGTCTTGCCTCTGATCTCTCAGTGTAATCACTGGCTTCTTGCTCTAAAGTCCTAGAATAAGAAATGATATGACAGATGAGAGACATGGTGCCTCGTTGCCTGGATTCAAATCCTGTCTCTACCACTAACAGTATAAATAGGCAAGTCATTTAACCTCAGTTTCCTATTCTGTAAAACAGTTATAATACAATTACCTACCTAAAAAGCTACCTAAAGTACTTAGAACAGTGCCTGGTATACAATAAGCATTCAACCTTAACTATTATTACTACGGCTATTGTAACTTCTTAACTCTTCTTTCCATTGGGACATTTTCCACCGTATCGCATTCAATTACATATTTCTCTTGTTGACTTATTAGACTTTAAGTTCCTTGAGAGGCTCTTACTAGCGTTCATTTTCCACTCCCTGCTCCCGTCACATAATACAAATTTTTACATTTTAAAACTGAAAAAGTTGTGGGGGAAACAAGATTTATAAAAGAGATCTTTTTTCTTATTTTCTTGGCTTCTCGCTCTCATCCTTTTCCTTCCTGGATATTTTACTCTAGTATCTCCTCCCTCCTCACCTGTCTCCCACCCCTGCATCTACAGGCATGAAGACCTGGTGCAACCCAAGTCTCCCAATGTGCACGCCCTCCACTAACAGAAAGGCGGAGCAGGAGTAGCAATGGCAGAGGCTTCCTGATGTGATGTTGTAAATACAACAAGCCCAGACCACAGTCTGATGCTAGATCTGCTTTAACACAGTGTGATCAGCACGTTACCTCCACTCGTGGGTCAAAGTAACCCAAATTCTGCTGATGTGGAAAAGTGAACGTTCTTGCTTACTGTATACTGAAGTCACGTCCTTCTGCAGAACCTCGTCCCGGATACTGGGTCAGCCGTGGGGCCAAAGTCTTGAGTCGTCTCCTGCATTCCAGGAAATCTTGGGTATGGTAAAAGTCAGTGGAAGCTGAGAGGGGCAGTCCGTCCCTTACCCTTACCACACAGGCAAAAAGGATCATGGACATGGTCCGCAAGAGAAGTCATGAGGACACCTGAGGAAAGCAAAGTCACCTTGTCACTGAGGAGCAGACGATGTCAGAGATACCTCACCCTCAAAAAGTCCATTCTGGGTTGTTTCACCCTAACGCCCTCTAGAACAGCAAATGCTGCTTTGATTATCATTTCCCAGCCTTCCATTGTTATGTCATTCCCAATTTCCTCCCCTCATTATCTTCCCCAATCGTCTCTTCTTCATGTATAACCCTCCTCGTCCTTCTCTCTAATGAATCTCTTCCCTTTCAGAATTAAACCAAGCAGGAGAAAGGAACAGAGATTCAAGGAAGCAGGGCCAGGAGTCAGGAGCAATAGCAATGGCAGTGTAGGACATGCAGCAAGACGGCCCCAAAGAGGCAGGAAACAGTTGACAATGAAGCAGCAGGAATGGGACCCAGTGACCTGTGGATCTCAGGTCACCCAGCAGACAGATGCTGAGCAGTTTAGTTGTCATATCCTCACCTGCCTGGAGGTGGTGGAGGGTGGAAGGATTCTGAGCAACTAACAGAATGCTGATGGCAAAGAAAACAGAAGGCAAAATCAATCTGTGAGTATTGTATGTCCTCGTGAATCTCTGCAACTGTTTGATACAGAGCCAGTCTTCAAAATGATGACTGAGTTCCTACAGATGGGTAAAGGACGTCATTTAGCAAATTATATTATCGTAAGATACTAAATATTTAGCCAGATTGTGAGCATCATTAAGAAACAATAAAAGAAACAGATCTGAGCAGTCCTGGTGCTTTTGGTGAATTAAAAAGAGGTACTTCTCAGGGCAGAAACACCCCTATATGGTTCTGCTGGCAGAGCCTGACTGGGTGCTAGCCCCCATCTGCAAGCTCTGCAGGGGCTTGTACAGGACATACAACGCATGTGGCAGACCTTCAGCCAGGGAGGCCATTACAACGTCAGTGATCTGTCCACGCAAGCACACCTCCTGAGTGTCAGATCCTCTACTAGCCAGGGTATCAACAGGTGTGTGCACTGGTGGACTTCCAAAGAATTCTATGGGCTGTAACCTTATTTAGCATCTCAACGTCTGTGGGCAGTAGGAAAGGAGAGCCCCTGTGTACATACTATTCTCTTTACCTCTGTGTCTGTTTAGTCCTTTTCTATGTCTGCCATTCCTACGATTGCCCATATCCAAACCCACTTCAAGGACTGTTTCAAAGCCATTCTTTCCATGAAACCTTCCCAGACTAGCCTAGCTGGAAGTACTTCTCCCTCCTCTAAATTTCCAGAGGCCCCAACTCTTTCTTCTCTATTTTACTGAGTTATCATCTGCAGTACCTAAATGCAAGTTCGAGAATAACAATGTATCTAGAATGGATGAATAAATGAATGAACGATTACTCTTATTTTGTACATATAGAAACTGCAGTGGTACAAATACACAGAGAAAGCAAAAATGAAAATATTCTACCAGCCAGCAGACACTACACAGTTCATTTGACCAATCTTCTATATGTTTTATTAATGAATAAAAATATGAAAAGTGGGACACAATGCAATCACACTAGAAATTATAACAGAAGAACAGTGAAAATCTCCAAATAGCTAAAAATTAAATAACATATTTTTAAATACTCTATAGGTCAAAAAGGAAGTCTCAGGGAATTTTTTTTTAAATACACTGAATTGAACGAAAAGGAAAATATATCAAAATTGTGAGACACAATTACAGCAGAGCTGAGAGGGAACTTTATCTCTCTAAATGCTTACATTAGAAAAGAGGAGAAGTCTGAAACCAGAAATAAACTCACATGTCAAGAAACTAGGCGAAGGGCGCCAGACCAGGACCCAGGTTTGCAACTTGGGACCAGAGAGAACAACCAAGATGAAAACTAAATAAAATAAATAAATGCTCTTCCTCCTCTCTCTTCTGTCTTCTTGTCTCTGCTCACCTTCATTCTTGCATGAAGAAAGAGAGAGAGAGAGAGAGAGAGAGAGAGAGAGAGAGAGAGAAAAGGAAAAAAGAAAGGAAGGAAGAAAGAAACCAAGCAAGCAAGCCAGACAGACAGACAGACAAATAAAAGAACAAAAATACTAAGGGAGGAGAAAGGAAAAAATAGAGTGGAAAGATGAAACTGAAAACCAAAAAAGAGAAAAATCAATGAAACAAAAAGCTGGTCCTTTAAAAAAATCAGTAAAGTTGACAAACTTCTACCAAAACGGACGCCCCCCCCCCCAAAAGAGAGAAAAAAAAATTACCAATATCAAGAATCAAATGAGCTAATATTACAGACATCAAAATAATGGAACACTAACAACTACACATATAAATCTGATAATGTAAAGGAAATGGATCAGTTCCTCAAAAACTACACACTCTACAATCCAACCAATATGAAGTAGGTAATTTAAACAATCATATAATTAAGCTTTCAATAAAAAAAATTTTCATTAGTAACTTTTTTTAAAGAGAAGGCAGAAATGAGAGGAAGGAAGGAAGGGTTTTAAGGAAAGAGGAGGAGGAAGAAGCATCTTTATTTCATTGTTTTATTTTTAGTTTTTCACCCTGACCCTGGGTCTCAAACCCAGAACCTCGGGCTTCAGAGTGTCTCAGCTGCCTGAGCCACAAGATACATCCTCATTTGTAATTTTAAAACTTCTGTAATGGAAATCTCCAGGCCCAGACAGTTCCACCGGAGAAGCAGTTGGAAAGAATTAATACTGGCACACCCTGGTAGCCTAGCGGTAAGTCCATCAGGCATGGTCAACACACATCACACGGACCCAGCTCAGGACCCAGCAGGACGGAACAACCAAGATGAACAACTAAATAAAAATAAAGCTTCTGCCTCCTCTCTTGTTCTGCCTTTTTGCCTGCACCTTTCCTTTAAAAAAAAAAAATGAATAATAACTCGACACAATCTCTTCCAAAATATAGAAGCGGGAACAATTCTAAATAAACTTTATGAAGCTAATATTACCTTGATACCAAATCCAGACAAACACGGTAGAAAAACAAAAAAATACAAAGCAATAGCTTCATGAACTTATATGCAAAAATTCTGAAAACATTAGCAACTAAAATTCAGCAATAAAGCGAATTAGGCATGATAATCAAGTGAGACAAATTGCATGATGTAAAACTAGTTTCACATTCTAAAATCAACCAATAAAATCCATTGTATTAACAGACTGAAAAAAAGAAAAGTCATACATAATATCAATTAGTACAGAAAGGGCATTTGACATTCTACTATAGTTACAGTATATAACCAGTGGTGGAGACTAGGTAAAAGATATATGAGACCTCTCTGCATTATTTTTATAATCAAATTCCTGTGCCTATAATTATTTTAAAATAAAAGGTGGGGAAAAATGTATTCACTTAAGTTCATACTTGCTTTTTATGTTTAAATACCATTTTAAAGTATCTCCACTAGTAAATCTTTTCGGCTAATTAACTGTAGTTGTGATGATTTGTACTTGAATAATGAAGGGCATGGCTTATAGTGAGATGCTCCATAACTTCATGACAATTTCCACCTTGCAGATAACTAGTATTTAGTTTAAAATAGGAAATCTGAATCTGAAAAATCATGTTACAAAGATAAAATATTATCAATTACACGAAGACAAAGGCAGTTTCAGAATGCTAACACTAGTCTATCTTCCAGGTCTTACTGGCTCCCACCGGCCATGGTTCCTGTAACCTAGCCCCATGCCTGGCATACATTAAAAGGCACGCAGTAAAAACTGCTAAGAGAAAGAAAGCATGATCTAAGGGTTGCCTTACTTTTGTTCCCTGAATGAAGAGATGAAAGTTTTTGTACACCATGCTGTATTCTGATCTATACTTTGAATACTTCCACAATAAATCTCTACTTGGAAAGAAAAAAAAAAAAAAGGTTTCTATAGATGGATTTTTAGTAAAAACAGAAGTAGTAATCAGATATACCGCACCAAGTTACGACTAGGTTTTACCAAAATTATATTTTAATCTGACTCCCCCATTTTCTAAATCCCCTTCTCAGATTTATAAGCTGCTCATCTATTTATAAAATGCTCATGTCATAGATTATCCCTATTCTACCAGCAAAGACTTTGCGTCTTAGTTTGAGGTTACCCTTGTTCCCACTGTTTTTTTCTCTCCCTTTTACCCGAAATCCTCTCCCAAATCCCCACCATATACACTCCTCTTCCCTCCAAAAAAAAAAAGAAAGAAAGTCGGGGTGGGGGGGAACACAGCAATAAACGACAGCTATTTTTTTGTAAAGCTTTACAACATAATAATAACAAGCAAAACAAGTCTCATTTGGCACACACATATTCAAATACATGCCACCACAAGGCATACTGCTCACTCAAATAGAGAGGATAAAACTGAATTATGTTTTCTTATTGAATTCACCTTCAGATGCAGGACTGGAGAACTGGTTACCTAATCCATAGTACAAGAAGGCTCCTTTGTTCCACATCGCTTAGGACTGAGATGGCAAAGAGGGAAGAGGTCAACTCTCATTTGTTAGGAGCCAAGAAGAGTAGGAGATAGAACTTGATAGTAACTAATATTATATGCCAGGAACTATGAACTTTCACAATAATGTAATTTAAAGTTCCTGACTATCTATGAAGTAGACATAATTTACACTGGACAGGTAGGAAAACTATTCCAAGGCTGAAGTGTTAGAGGCATGATTCAAGCTCAAGCTTCCTTACCTGAAATATTCAAACCGATGCTCTTTTTACTGCACAGCTTCTCTAAATCCAGTCTTTGGAATTAGTTACTGTATTTCTCGAAAACAATTTTTTCCTCCTCAAGAACTAATTCTCAAAGTTAATCAGAGACTTGCTAATAGAAGGAGCCATGGCCTAGGGTTATACTAGTTAAAATTGCGCCTTACTTGCTGGATTACTTGAATGTCAGTTTTCCTAAGTCACCTTTTGGAAGGAGTTAATCTCTGAGGCTCTAAGAATAAAAAAACTCTGGGACTCTAAGATTCATCTATGTTTTAAGTACAAACACTAAGATCTGTAACAACATAGTCTAAAATGTATTTTCCGGCGCAAACTCTGTATGTCAATTAAATTCTATTTAGCAGTATCAAACCACTTTCAATGATTTACATTTTATGAAAATTATATTTACCAGGATTAATTCCTTTCTTGGTACAATGAAATAAAGATTTGCCCTATCCATAGGCTGAGGCTTGCTTTAATTTTTTCTGATCATGTCAGAAAAGTCACTAATTACTTCTCACCACCGTGAATATTCTTTTGGGGCTTTGATTTCTATAAACCGAACTTTCCCCGGAGTGCTTTATCCTTCTGGCTGGGGAGGTGGGGGGGACCCCTACATGTAAACCTATAAAGGACACAAATGTGCATAACCTCCTACACCTGATGTTCAGAAAAGCTGGCCCAGTGAATTTAGTAGTTGATAAACCAAGTCTTACAATAACGACACACAAAGGGAGGTCTGTTATTAAAATTAAAGAATACTCAGACGTGAGTTTTACAGATAATTAGGGAAACAGTCGCCCTCTCATTTGGACACACCCTGTCTCCTCCCACTGGGGGGCAGCGCCCGGCGCCCCTCTGTCCGCCAAGGTTTGCAGCAAGCGCGCACCTCGGGTGGTCCGGAAGTCTCAGGTGCAGCCAGCAAACGAAAGGGGAACAGAAGTCTCCGCGAAGCCCCTCAAAGCCCAGTGGAGCTAGGCCGGGCCTGAGGGCGGGGCGGGCCCGGTTGACCTCTGCACCTCCAGGACCGCCCTGCACCACACCCCGCCAGCTCTCTCGGGTAACTGATCGCGGCTCCCGCCTCGGCCCACAAGCCCTCACCTCGCCCGCACAGCGGCCTCGGAAAGTCGGAGCCCGCCTGCCCGCCCGCGGAGCCGCTGAGCCACCTGCACCACCGGCCGCCGCCTCAACAACCTTAGCCCACCCGGCGCATCCGGCGGGGGTACCCCGCGGCCTAGGCACAGGTTAGCGGCGTTGCGCGTGCGCGAGTCAGGGAGCTTCATTCGCTGCTGCTAAGCGACACCCGCACCCGAATTGACCAATCATGACGCTCCTCCACCTGTCAGTCCCGGCGAAGCCTTGAAACAAGCGAATCTTAAAGGGCCGCAACCCAAATATAAAGGGGGTGTGACTAGGGTACTCGTCTCACAACTTTCTTCCCATCTCCTGGCTCTCACCCAAGGGATTTGAAGTCCAAGCCTGTAATTCCCACGAGGTGCGAGGAGGCTTCACGGTCTAAGCTCGATTCCAGCCGAGGTAAAGGGCAAAACTGATGTGCGGAGACAGCGCGACACGCCCCGGGCGTAAGTTCTGTGGTCCACACCGCTGGGCGGGAGGCCCAAGATAGACCAAAGAGCACAGTCTCCTGCCAACCTGGATGAGGTGCCAAGGTCCGACCTTGGAGGGGCACACCCCAGACTAGAAGTGCAAACACACTCAATATAAGGATGGCCGGCTGAAGGGAAAGATTGAGAAGTAATTTGTCCGTTCATTCATCCAACAGATTTTGATCACCTACTGTATGCCGGGCACTGGGGATATAGCGAGATTTAATTATCTTCAAAACTATATTGGACGGCAGAATGTGTGTTCGTTTTAAAACAAACAGAGAGGAGCAAGGTTTTGAGAGAATTTACAGGCGGTTCTGGTCTGGATTTGGGGAGGCTCCCTGAGAACCTAACACTGGTTTAGCAGTTGCTAATTAAGCAAAGGGGAGAGGATGACTGTTTCAGACAGAGGGAACAGTCTGTACAGCAGGTCTTAGAGTTAAGTCACTTCCTTTAACGTTGTTTAGTTATAACCCCAGTGAGGAAAAAACAAACAAACAAAAAACAGCCAATACAGAACGAAAAGAGATTACTTAAAAACCTACTTTGCTTAATTTAACGTTGCAGTTTCCAAGAACCTATATACTTAAGTGAGGACTTAATGTATGAAGAAGTCTGTGTGGAAGGTAGCAGGGCTGCTTTGAAGGATGAAAAGAAACACAGAAAAGGAAGAATGGGGAGTTAGTATTTACTAGGTATGGTATTTCAGTTGGGGGTGTTGAAAAAGTTCTGGAAATGGTGGTGCTGATGGCTGTGCAACAGCATAAATGTCCTAAAAGCTGCAGAACTGTGCACTTAAAATTATTAGTCATATTTGTTATGCATCTTATTCTGTCACAAAAAAAAAAAAAGGAGAAAAAGGAAAGAAACTCTATTTGGAGAGTAAAGGAGTGCAATGAGCATCACTAGAGAGACAAGACCAGATCATATAAGACCTGGAAGGTCATGGCAGAAAGTTTGAAACAGTGGGAAACTGATCAAATTTGCATTTTTTCCAAAGATTACCTTGGCTGTTGAAATTAAAATCAAAATGGAGAAAGCTCAAGAGGCTGCAGTGGGACCAACTGAGAAGCCAAAGCAGTCATCTGGGCAGAAGAAGATGGAGTTAGAGCTTGGACTGGAACAAAGGTTAAGAGAAAGAGATCTGGGCAGTCTGCAGAGAAATAGAGCAGCCAAGTCAATGACTTGGTAATGAGTGGATGTGAAGTGGTGACAGAGTAGCTTCAAGGATGATGTCCCTATTCAGTCTTGACTGAATGAGTGGTGGGGGGATTCATGAATATGGAATATAGTGGAAGGAGATCTGATTTTGGAAAGAAGACTGATCATGAGTTCCATCTGAGACACACTGAATTTGAGGCCTCTTTGAGACTTCTAGTGGGGGTGTCAATGTAAGCAGTTGAATATACAGGTTACAGTTCAGTGTAGAGGTCTGGGCTGATAAACTTTTGTTTCTGTTTTTCTAATTTATTTTTTGTTTTTATATATTTTCTTTTATTACTTTTCTTTCATTTCTTTTAGACATACACTTCTTTTTTTTAAAGGAAAGGTACAGGCAGGAATGAAGGTCAAAAGGCAAGCAGACAAGAAGAGAGAGGAGGAGAAAGAACTTTATTTTTATTTAGTTGTTCACATTTGTTGTTCCCCCCAGTCCTGGGTCTTGAACCCAGGACCTTGAGATGTATATAGGACTGCTCCCAGGTATACTAAGACCATGCCCTGGACATATACTTTTGAAAGTCTTAAAAGTCATCACTATATGGGTGGAAATTAAAGTAGGCTTTACCTAACCAGAGAAAAATTACAAAATGAAAATAGAAGAGTTACAATAGAATCCAAGATGTCCCCCAGTGGTCCTAGTGTTCATACTGGTACAGTCCTCTCCCACATTGAGTGAGGGCTGACCAGTATGACCAGTGATCATGAAGCTAGGTAATAAAAGCCACAGAGAAGGGAAAAATACAGATTTGGCTGGTAAAGGAGACTGAAAATCTGTAGTATATGTGCCAGGGAAGAGGCTAGGATTCCCTCTCAAGGTGTATTTACACAGGTAAATGAAGATCTTCACACCACAGGTCTGTGGCCTTAAATCACGGGGGTCTGACTAGACCCACAAAAACCCAGAGCTCTATATTTTGGATCAAATTTCTCCCCAGTACCTGCCCTATCTTATATTACTGTCATTCTTCATTTAGCAAAACAAGAATAGGGCTGAATAGGACTAAGCAAGGCCTGCACGAGTCCCCTGATGGTTTCCCTCTGCCCACTCTGGTTTCTACAGAACCTCTGATTTTTCTGGGGAGGGAGCCTGTTATGGAGTTAACCCTACAGAATCAGGAGCCAGGAAGCCTTGAGTTCTGGCCCACCTCAGACCCTGCTTCTCAACAGATTTACCACTATGAAATAGGATAATGGCCGCCCCATCACAGGGTTGAATAAGAGGATTGTGGAGGGAGAGCCCAGGTCAATCTGCTCTGGATCAGGGTCACCCCTCAGGGAAATGAAGCTCTGGGAGGAAGAATTGTCCCCTGCTCCCTTTTGAGGAGCAAAGACTTCCAAGTTCTCCCTCCCAAATGAAGGCACCACTGCTCATTCTGTGCTGTAGGAAAAACCAGCCTTGTTCCCACACCCACCATGGATGGGTGGGCTGCACATGGGAGAAGACAACCAACCACTTCAGAGTTGTAGTGGCTGCCAGCAGCACCTACGTGGCTCAGGAGGGCAGGCCCATCTTCCCCACTGTATCTTGCAGCAAATCACCTCTGCAGTAATGGTGCAAAGGCAGGACCGGTAGTTAAGAGCAGAGTTCTAAAGACCGATGATCTCTGTTCAGATACAGCCTGTTCCTTTGGTAGCTGCCGGATCTTAACATTAACAGAGATTACTTCCCTTGTTTTCTCATCTTAAGGTGGAGAAAATCATCGCTCTTTTTTAGGGTTGTAAACCCAATAAGCAAAGGAAAAATGAGTAAAGCTGACAAGTATTTTCTGCAGCCTTACAGGTTTTGGCTTAGCAGGAAGCTGTGCCAGGGTTCACGCTCCAAATGCAGTACTGGAGACACCAGTGATAGCGAAAGGGGGGTGGACTTGGAGTCTGATATCGGGGTTCCAGCCACGACTACCGCTTGATAACAGGCAAAGAACTCCTGCAGATATATTTGTCACCCAGAGCCTAAGACTGGGAACCGAAGCCATGTCCCAGCCCCGAGGTCAGTTTCCAGGCTGCGCAAACTCAGAGGTTCTGAAAACAGCCTCCGAGTCCCAGGGGCGAGGTCTGAGCAGAAAGCGAAACCGCACTCTTGGGCGTCCAATCACAAATGACGTTCCTTCTGTTCCCCGCCCTGTAGGCGGAAGGGCCCAATCAACGTCCATCATGTAGACCCTGCCTATCTGGGACCGGGAGACGAACGTAGGACGTAGAGTTGCTGGGACCGGGTCTGCTTTTACCAAGGTTTGTGGGAGCAGGTCCAGTTTCCAACCTCCCTTCCCGGGATGTCGGTGGCCTTCGTCCCTTCTTGGCTTAAAGGCAAGGCAGAAGTCAACCAGGAGACGATCCAGCAGGTAAGCGCCAACGCGGCCAGGGAGAAGGGTTCCCTTACGTGGAGGAAGGGCTGCGGGGTGCAGGAAGCTTCCTGGAGCGAGAGGCCACCCAGCTAAGCCGAGCTTAGCAAAGGGCTGATTTTCAGGGGTGTGGAATGAGATGGTAACGAAGTCAGCAAAGACACTGGGGCAGGACAGCCTGGCATGGTGGGCCGCACCTGGCTTCCAGCCTCCCTGCCCGTCGCTCTGCAATGACCCTTTTTTTGATCTTACAGCTTCTGGAGGAGAATGACCAGCTGATCCGCTGTATCGTGGAGTATCAGAACAAGGGCCGGGCAAATGAGTGCGTCCAGTAAGTCCCTTCCCTGAATACTGATTGGAGAGGAAAACAGTGGCCTAGGAATCTTGGGTGATTGATTGCAGAAGAGGCTTAGAGAGGTTACTTACCTGCCCGACACCTTAAGACCAGTACATTGTGAAGCCTGGAGTCAAACGTGGCTCCCTCTTCAAAACTTGCATTATGTTCATTGCAGTGTCAGCTGAAGACGGAGATGGGGTGGTGGAGCACACGAAAACTGTCTCAGGAGGTATGGGAAGCTGTGACATTTCTCAGCATGGCTCCCTGGCTCATCCTTTTTTTTGAAGGGAGACACTCAGACCGTTTGACTGCTACAGCTCCCTCCCATTTCTAACTTGTGGTCAGTCTAATATACGAAGATCATAAAAGATTTCCAAATTAAGCCAACGGTAAATTATGCACAGCAGTTTTATGTGCCCTCTAGTCATTTACCAAAATGAGAGAAAATGGAATCAGTCTCTTTTCCAGATGTAACCCACAGACTGTGCCCCACTTAGAGAAAAAGTATATTATCGCATTGTTACTAAAGATATGTTTCAGAAGGCCATGCTTTTCCACTCCCCCTGCCACCACCCAAATTACCTACAATCTCTCCCTGAATAGTTTCGTGAAATAAAGATACCCATTTTGGTTAAGTCTTTACATTTGACTCTAGCTTCAGTAATTTGCTTTTTTATAGTTTACAGTAAACATTTCCTCATTTTTCTATATGGAAAATAGTTGCAAAACATTCCATTTTGTGCAGTGAATCTCATCCCATGGGTAAGAAAGTTATCAAAATCTCCTAGTGAACATTTTCACATTGCATCGGCCATTCTCCTGGACACCCCCTTAATCTGATTTGTCTTCCTGGGTGGGAAGTTCCACACCCTGATTGAGAGTTGCTGCTGTATTAAGCTCACATTGATCAAGGAAGTGTCTTTTCCTTTTTCAGGTTTGTTCATTAGACATTTTGTAAGTACTATGAGTACAGGCAGTTTTAGCTACTGGAAAATCAGCACCAAAATAGATACCAGCTCTGCTCTCATTGTAGACTCTAGATCTGGAGGGAGGAAATCCTATAATTAGGCACCTAGTAAGTGTTCTGAATAAGAATAAAGCAGGGTAAGTGGGTGGAGAGGTGCTATTTTATACAGGGTATAAATTATGTGACATTTGAATAGCTGAGGGAACTAGCTATGCAGATATGTGAGGCAGAGAGACCATCCGGTGGAAAAGCTCTAAGTCACAGCAAGGAGACCACTGTGGCCAGAACTCAGTGAGCAAAGTGAAAATTTAGGTACTGGAGGCCTCTATCACATAGGATCTAGTAGGCTACTAAAAAGGCTACGTTTTACTCAGAATAGAGGGAGTCTAAATAGAGGGGCACCTTTGGAGGGTTTTAAATAGAGGTTTGACATAATCCTGACTCCAGTGATCACTCAGATTATTATGTGGAGACTAGTACAGGTGCAAAAGTAGAGCAGGGAGACCAGTTAGGAGACTGGCCCAAGACAGTAGTCTAAGCAAGAAAAGATAGTGGCTTGGCCTAGAGAGGTAGCTATGAAAATGATAAATGGGAACAGGTAAGGTTCTGGATGTATTCTTTGAATATGTTAAACAAGCATTCTGATAACACTGAATCATCCAATCACTGGGTGAGCCTTTCCACTAGCGTGAATAAATTCTTTTCCAGTTTTTTGTTCATATTGGGTAAAAACAAGCCTCTACTTTTTGCCTCTTTTTCACCCACAGGTACCAGCATGTGTTACATAGAAATCTTATTTATTTGGCTACCATCGCAGATGCCAGCCCAACCAGTGCTGCAAAGGCAGTGGAATAATTGTCCATTCGGCTATTGTGAGGACTAATTGAATGTCATTATTTCCTGTGAAATGGAGACGGGATCTTTACCAATCAACTGCTTAAAACACAAATGAAACCTCTGACTCTTATAAAGATATGGAAATGTGAAGAAAGCTACTAGTTACTCTCAATGTAAAATTTAATAATTAAGCAGATTCCCTCAGTAAGTTGACTCCTCTTTTCTGAAATAGATGTTTGAATAACAAAGATCATGCACATCTTCAAACCAGCTTTTTTACTTTCATCCTGAAGAGGAAACTGAGCTGGTGCTGGGTGATCAGCAGGAACTGGCAGCACTCACAGCTAAGACCCTGCCAAATGGACATTTAACTGTGCTCTTCCCGCCCACTTGTAATTGTGGACTCTGCCTGCTTTTTTCAGGTTGTTTTCAAATAAAACTTGCTTTTTTACAAAAGAAGAATATTGAGACACAGAAATGTTTGTGTGATATTATATTGAAAAAATAAGGACTTAATATAGGCAACAATACCTATCATTGCCAACAAAATTGACCATAATTCTTAATTATCTGATATCACTGATAATATAGAGAAAGAAAAATAGCTTTCCTTCTACTTTTTATTGTTTTTTTAAGCAAGGAAGGGAGGACGTGCCCTGGTGACTTATGGGTGAAGTCTGCCCCTTCAGCAGGCACAGATTACATAATATCCCAAGGACCCAGGTTTGCAATCAGGCTGGGGGTGGGGAGTGGGGTGGGACAGGGACTGCCTAAATAGAACTAAAAAAAAAAAGGCTTTTTCTCCTCTCTTCCTGTCTGCCTGCCTACTGGCCTTCATTCCTGCCTGTTCCTTTCCTTTAAAAAAGCAGAAGAAAGAAGCATTGTTAGTCTTTTAATTTCCACACCTTTCTCCCAGCCCTGGGTTGAAAACCTGGGTCCTTGGGCTTGACATGGGCCATACCCCAGTCAGGTCAACTGCTTGAGCCACAAGGGTATGCCACCTACCTTCTGGAGGTTGACTGGGGCTTTATAGTAAAAGATTAATCAAAGAAAAGCATACAGATTTATTTAGTGTAAGTTTTATTTTGATACGTGACCTTCATAAGACAATGAGGACCCAAAGAAACTAATACATGAGCATTTTTACGCTAGCTTTGATGAAGAGTGGAAAGTCGTGGAAAAATATGACTAAAGTGCATGAGCCAAGTGTAGTTAAGTGTGAGACACTTAGCAAGGCCTTTCAAATTCTTCCCTGTGTCTTATTCAGAGATAAGGATGCTCCTTTCCTCTGGGCATAGGGAGGGCACCTCCCTGAGGGTCTCATGTCCTGCTTTATGGGAGGTCAGCATTCACCCAGCACCTGCCATTTCTCAGAATTCCTTCAGTATAAAATGTCAGTATGTCAACGTGCCTTGTTTTGGAGTAGCATGTCCTGAACTCTGTTGCTATCCAGTGTTCTTCAGTTATCACAATATACCTTTTGGTCGATTTGTCTAAATCAGGATCAAAACAAAAGTTTCCTTCTTTCTCTTGCCATCTTTTGAAAAAACTAGGTCGTGCTCTAAAATCACTCACATTCTGGATTCTCTTAGTGGTATCCTTGTGGGTCATTAAATAAGTCCACTATTGCCCACTTTTCCTGTAAGTTGGTACATCATCTAGAGGCTCATTTAGACTCGCTTTCTAATATTTCTAATATTTTTGGCAAGACTACATCATAGGAAGGGGTATTTGCTTCACAATGTATTGCATCACATCAGGAAGATGTGATTTACTATCAAGTCCCCAATAGCCTTTCACTTAAATTAGTTTACCCAGCTTTGATCTCTTTCACAAGGTGTTGCATAATGGTGATTTTCTAATTTTATCATTCCTTCTACCTTCATTAGCTGTGTTCTATAAAGAACTTAGCCTTCTTGAGAGTTAATCTGCAAAGTGAGGCAAAAGGATTCTCTAAGTGAATCTAAAATTAGAACCCCAGGTTCTTGGCACCTTTTGTTAGTCAAGAATTACAACCCAGGGAGGCTATAATGTGTCCACAGTGAAGATCTCATTTTTTAATCCAATGTCTATTATTTAACCTCTGAGAGCTCTGATTTCTTGCTTCTAAAATGGGGATAATGAAAGTACTATCTTCCTCCTGGGATTGTGAGGTTGAGATGAGGAGAGCAGGACACATGGTAAAGGCTCAGTTTGGGTTAGTGAATGATATGCTATCTAAAAACTCTGACCCTTTCTAGGTCTTAGGTCTGGGAGGGAGCCTGCTCTTTTTTCCCTCATCCATTTTACTATCCTTAGTGGTCTACCTCGTAATTGGTCTCTTTCTTCCACTGTTCATGGAGTTGGTGTCCATAGTCCGCCAAGGCTGTTCATTGGCCTGATCTGATCAGCAGATAAATTGGGGCCTGTGCAATGTTTTCAGGATTGAATTAGTTGCTAATATTCAAAGATAAGATTTCCCATTGCCACTTGGATTTCTAGCAATGATGGGCTTGCAGATACACATGACAATCATCGGCTGGAGTTCGGATGAGCATCATCCAGCTGGAGGGGATACCGCAGTTTGGCTTACTTACATAGGTCCTGGCTCCAGTGGGAATGTGAACATGGGCTGATGTTTCAATTTTGGCTCCCCCAAATGTGTCCAAAAAGAAGAGTCTGAGACAAGGCCTTGGGTGCAGGTAATTTACTTGGGAGATGATCTCAGGAAGCAAGATGAAGTGCAGAGAGAGTTTTTACGCTTTGTAGGTACGGCCCATGTCAAGCCCAAGGACCCAGGTTTTCAACCCAGGGCTGGGAGAAAGGTGTGGAAATTAAAAGACTAACAATGCTTCTTCCTTCTGCTTTTTTAAAGGAAAGGAAAGAGGATAAACCACTAAGTGATTGTTACTTAGGTTACTGCTATAGGCAATAAAGGTTCAATTCTGGGGAATCTCTGAGAAGCATGCAGGACATTCCAGAAGTGTTCACTTGAGAGACACCGCGTAGGGGTTGTCTGCAGGGGAGGTTGACTTCCCTAAAATTAACAAGTGGGCCCCAAGAGGTCAGGAGGCTGAATAAAGTAGAAAAGCTGCAGGGCAGGCTCTTTGGGTTGGTAGCACGAGGTGGGGCTGACCTCGTAGGAATTATCCACTATGCCTGCAACCCATTGCAGAGGCGGCATGGCCATGACAGAACCAGAGGCCCTAATGCAGGGGAACACAGGCTCTGAACAAGTCCATATGACCTACAGCAGGTAAGTGCACCTTCCTGCCTGACAAGGGGAGCAGCTTTGAAGGTGAAGCCCAGTTCACTTTCAAAGGGGTTTGTGACCTGCTGTGTCCCCTCCCTTTGTTTCTCTGAAGAATATTTCAGACTGCATGCAGAAGGCTGAATCAGGACAAATGAGGAGCCTGTGAGAACACCTGAGGCTGCTCTAACCATAGCCTGCCATATACTCCAGGGGGTCCCTTCGTGGGCTCCCAGCCTCTGTCCTGTCTTTCTGCAGGACGTCCTCCAGCAGGCGTCTTGCAGAATTTGTAATATTTGGCTTTAACTGGAGAGGCTTGTTCAAAATATTTTCATACATCTCGGCTGTGTTTCGGCTTTAAAAAGGAAGCAGGCTGTACAACATGTCGTTTGAGACAGTCCCAGGCACCACTAGTCCACAGACCTGTCATAAGGCTGCTTCTGAGGCACCTCAGGCACAAGATACTCAGGTGTGCACAGAAGATGGATGTCATGTCATTGTGTTCAATGTTCTCCTTGCAGACCCCAAAATCAGTAAGGACAATGTGTCCCTGCGAGTCTAGCAAAATATTCTTTGGTTTTAAGTCTCTGTAGAAGATGTTGAGAGCATGCAGGTCACCCAAGGCACTGGCTATTTCAGCAGCATAGACTCGAGCCTGTGGTTCTAGGTAGCATCGCTCCCTCTGGAGATGCTGAAACAACTCTCTGCTGTTCGTGTACTCTAGGAAAAAGGACAACTTGTCAGCTGTCTGGAAAGAGAAGTGAAAACCCACCAGGAAAAGGTGTTTCACATTCTTCAGCAGAACATTCCAATCTGACACAATATGCTTTTCCTCCTTTCTCAGGATCACTTTTTTCTGTAAAATTTTGAATAGAAAGCGTCTGCTTTGTGTCTTACCAGAACCTTTCCAAAACTGCCCTTCCCCATCGCTCTCAAGAAGTGAAAGTCAGATGGTTTAGCATGAGCGTAGGATGATGAGTCAAGAGAAATTAAGTAGCTCTCTCCCTTTTTCTGTTTCGAGTTTTTCTTCTCTCTCGGTGTATAAGTGCATTCAACCTGGCACAAAATTGTTTGCGGCAGAGACGCATCACATAAATATAAACTTTGTGGTCTACAAGCCTCACTATACAAGACCAAAAAGCTCGCTTGTTATGTCTCTTAGAGCCACTTCTACTTTTGAATCATAGACACTGGTCGGCCAAGGTGTGGTGCACAGCTTGGCCGCTACCACTGATGATACTTCTTGTCTAATGATGTTAATTTTTTTCTCTTAACTTTTTACTATATATTGAGATATTTTTACTACATTTATCCATTTATTGTCCCATTAATACCTGCTTTATATCTACTTTAATGTTTATAAATATAGAGGGATTCTATCTTAGGGATGACTGATCATCATTCAAAACATTTCCTTGAACAGCTCTAAATCAAGGCATACAGTCAGGCACACTGGTGAATCAAAGGATTGGCTCCTCAGAACTGTACAGCTGGTTTTCTTGTAGGTAAAATAGGTATTAAGCAAAAAACAAATAGTTGTAAATTGTGAAAATAATAGGCACTAGTGATACAGAAAAAAAATAGAAGGGTTAAGTGAGGACATCTGCTTATACAGGTGCTCAGGGAAGGGTCTCACTAGCTGTTACCTAATCTCTATAATTAGTTGAATATAATATAGGAAATACATTTTGTTGAACTTATGACTAAACATGATACTAATTTTATAATTACTTCCACATGTAAGCCAACTGCCTATTTTTAATTTTCTGCACTTTCCTAGTGGTTCAGCCACTTCCAAATAAGACTTATAGCCACCACCTTCGATGATTTCATTCCTTCTTTTAAATCTTTTGGCATAGTCTTGCATCATTTCTTCGATACCAGTCATGTGCTTTCTAGTGTGGCCTGTAATAGCCGAACCACTGCAGTCAATGAAGCATTCCTTTTCTCCTGGACCTAGTAACTCACCCTCCTCAGGAGGTCCAGTCCTAGGTATTCATGCATAATTCCTTGTAGATTATATTTGCTCTACTCTGATTGTAGTACTATATTCACAATTACAATCATGCTCATGAGGCTCATCAGCCTCCTATTGAGCTTTGGCCAAAGTACATGTCTCTACCATCAATCCCTGGAGTGATGACCTGGCAGTCTGTTGCTCGTGGGACCCGTCAACTGTTATCTTGTAATGCCTGGCTTCTCTCGCTTCAGGCCCACTGAGTTCTTTAGGAAGGAATTTTGCTGTAGCTTCTGCTACAGACAAGTTTGGTGCTTTCTCATATACCTGTTCTCTTAAATTGGGCATATGCTCTTCAGTTTCTTCCCCAAACTGAAAATTGGGATGCTCTGGCAATCCGGGTGCAATGGATACTTGATCTCATAACCGTTGCATCTCAGTCGTCATACATTTTGCTAATACATTGTCACGTGGAGGCGAATAGGGCGTTGTGGAAGGGGTTCACCATTCCACAAACGCGCAGGCACTTGTGGATGCTAATGGTACCTTCTTTAATAGTTATTTTCCATTTTTCACTTGGGGAGCAAGAGTCAAATCTGGGTTGAGAATTGTCTGAAATATTTTGATTGATAAAAGGATTGATTTTTGAGGGTCTAGTAAATTTGTTTGTGAAACAATTTAGACCTTGTGTCTTCTGGAAAGGAAGGTTGTTATCCATGGTTTTTTTCAGAATAATTTCAAATAAATATAAAAGTAGAGAATAGCTCAAAAATCTCCATATACCTATTACCTAGATGCACCAAGTCTATCAAGATGTTGCCAATTCATTTCATTCATTATCCACATACATTCTTTTTTTAAAAAAAAAGGAAAGCTGCAGGTGTGAATGAAGACAAACAGGCAAGCAGGCAGGAAGTATGTGGAGGAGGAAGCACTTTGTTTTTATTTAGTTGCTCATTTTGGTTGTTCCTCCCCAGCTGCAGGTTTTGAACCCAGGACCTCGGGGTGTATGTGGGACTGCTCCCAGGTGTACTAGACCACCAAGCCATCAGGGCACACTCTATTCACATACATTTTCTTTCTTTCTTTTTTTTTTTTAATTTGATGAAGTATTTTAAAGTCAATCCCAGGTAGACATACTATGTTTTGATTCCTACATACTTTAATTTGCATCTCTAAAAAAACGGGGGGACATTTTCTTACATAATCAAATTTCTTTATTATATCCAAAAGATAAAATCTATTTCTTTGGTTTCAGCTAATATATAGACCATAGTAAAATTTTTCTTTTGGTGTCAAAATGTCAGTTTTTTTGGAAGAAGATTTGGTATTACAAATTCAATTTCTTCACTGATTACTAGTTTATTCAGGTCTTCTCTTTCTTTTGAGTCAGATTTGCTAATTTCTATCTTCAAAATAATTTTCTATTTTATCTGTTTCCCCACGAACATTCGTAATTACTTTTGCCATTGAAGCTCCAATAACTGGTGTGATCCCAATCTGAAAGTCTAAATATTCAGAATTAGTGTCTGAAGAATCCTACTACCAAGGATTCTCTCTCCTGGCAATCATGACCAAATTAAGCCTGCGTTCTTAACTCCTTAGATACTAACTTTTTACCACTCTTGAGTAGGAGAGAGGAGGTTATCAACCCTTTTGGTGGCTGCTAGCCCTGAGGCTGCCTTCTCTCAGCAGTCTCTTCATCTTAATCACAGACCCAATAGCATACTTTATATTCAAATCATCTAAAATATAATTTCAACTCATGGGACAGAATAAAAGAATACTGAATCATAAAGGAGAGAACTTAGAAGATATTTCACCCTAGTTATTTTATAGATGAACAAACTGAACTCAAGAGATCAAAGTGACTTGCCCATCAACGTAATCAGTGACAGGAAGGAGATTTTATGAAAGAATCAAGAAACAAATGAATTCTAGGAGGTCTAAAGTGCTTTTAATACTCCCAAATTCAGTGTTTCATTTCTGAGCGCTAAAGACTACTTGCAATGTAGCCAACTGTCCCAAAGCACAATAAACTACAAAGTTGGGCAGGGTTCCCATCGTTTCCTTTCAGAAATCTTTGTATGAAAATTAGATTCACCAGTCCATTTCATCTCCAAAGAGGCATGTACATTTCACTTTTTCAAACCTATAAATGGCTAGTTGCAACACTGTAAGCAAAATCAGATCGAGGACCACAAGAGCTTCCCAATTCAGCATAGGTTGCAAATTGAAACAAGGACACTGTTGCTGTGAAATACTGTACTCTAAGCGAGGTAGACCTGGAAACCTCTGACAGGGATAACATTTTGCTGTCGGTGTGGAAATGCCAAAGTTCTGACTGTCCTTTACACACCTGGCACAAGTGCAGGAACTGATTAGAAGATAAGTATCCTTGATTTTGAAATTTACTATAAAGCTACAGTAATCAAAACAGCGTGCAATTTCCCATTAGGATGTGATTATCAAGAACAAAAACAAAAACCCAAAGAAAACAACAAGTGTTCGGGAGGAGGTAGAGAAATTGGTACCCTTGTGCACTGTATATTTTACCACAATTTTAAAGGAACTTTTTTAAAAGTGTGACACTAGCATAAAGATACCTAGATCAAGGGAACAAAATAAAGTCCAGAAATAGAACCACACAAAGCCAACGTAATTCACATGGTGGCAAAACTACAGTTTATTCCCATAGGGAGAGAAAGGAAAAAAAAAACCAAAAAAAAAAAAACCACCTCAAACTCTACCTAACACCATAAAGAATTCTAATAGATCACAGATGTAAAAAGTTAGATGATAAACTTCTAGAAGAAAATAAAATCTTCACGTGATAAGGCAGATATATTACATAACACAGAAAAAGGTCAAACCCCAAAAAACATAAAAGAAAAATACTGATGGGATGACTTCGCCAAATTAAACACTGCTTTGCAGAAACAACTGGCAAAACAATGAAAAAAGAAGAGCCAGCCTGGAAGAAAATACGACAATCACTTATCAGCAAGAGAGCTGTATTCAGAACGCACATATATCATCTGTAAACTGAACATCTGCATCCAGAGCTCCTGCATTCATCCAGAGCGCTGTTTTAGAAGGTTAAGGATTGACTTCGCAAAAGCTGTGCAAAAATCTTGAACAGAAAACATCCCAGAGACGCAGGAGCCAAGGCGCGAACCAACCACACACCCCAGCCTAACATTAGGAGAGGGTCATAACTGCTGCCTGCGAAAAAGAAAACGCGGCAAAAGATGTGTCGGCTCCAGATGCTGAAAAGCTTAATTAACACACCTCGTCTTCCGGGTCGACAACTGGGAGCCCAGCAGTCGGGAAACGCGCGGCCCCGAGACCCGACGAGAGGAAGAGGAAAGCGCAGGCGCTACAAAGGGTCCTTCCTATCTGGGCGGGGGGGGGACACAGAACCCTCCGGGAAAGGGGAAAGGTGACCCGCAAGAGAAGCACCAGCTCCAGCGCGCCAGCGCAAAGCCGGAGGCACGGGGATCGCGCGCGCGCTCCCGACGGTTAATCAATCACCCCCGGCGAAACTGTGCTCTCGCGGTATTTGTTCTGACTCTCGCGGGAGTTAGCGTGGCACTGGGAGGCTGGGCCCGAGGTTGAGGGTGGTGGTCCGTTAGTGGCGTTGGGCTCGGGCCGGGGTGGCAGCGCTTTTCCCTCCGCTCAGCGGGAGCTGCTTAGGCTGCGGGCTAGCCAGGTGAAGAGCTCGCCGCATGTGTGTGCGCGCCGCCGGGGAGCCGGAGACGCGGGGAAGGAGGAGCCCCAGCCTCGGCCTCCCGCGCTGCCCGACGGGCCGGCGCCGGGCCACCGTGGCGCGGGCTCCGCCCCAGCCCCCGCCCCGGCTCCCGCCCTGATCGCTTTCCTCCTCTTCTCTCCCAGCTCTTGCCGCCGCCTCGGTTGCGATGGGGGCGCAGGACCGGCCGCAGTGCCACTTCGACATCGAGATCAACCGGGAGCCGGGTGAGCAGGTCGCTGGGCAGCGTTGCGGGGGCCTGGGCTTGCCTTGGGGAAGGGGAAGGGGAAGGGTCTGTCCTCACCAACCCTCCCCCAAACCTTTTAGGGAGCGGGTGGGCGCAGTCTACGTTCCTTGTCTCATCCTTGGCGCCGAGTGGGGTCCCGTTGCCGCACTCCCACCCTCCTCGGAATCTGGGCCTCGTCCTCCCAAATTCCGTACTCCCCTGCACCCTTAGACTGAGTGTTCATACCTTGTCCGGAGCCCAGAAGAGGGGTGCAAACCTGTTAGGACTTTTTCTCTCTGTGTCTCTAGAGAGTAAGCCCTCCCCAATCCAGTTTCTGGTATACTGTTTTGTGGGCTTTGGATTCATAATCCTTGCATATCACTAACTGGCTAATCCGTTTATATTTTCCCTGGTTCGTGAGAAAACCACCTACCTGAAGTCTTCTGTGCAAAACCATAGCGTTCTGTACCAATAATACTTGCAGCGTGAATGCACTTTAGTTTCAATGTTAGGTTTTTAGGAAATCCAGCTGTTCGTTAGTATATTTTGTTGAAAATAAAATATTTCCTTCTAAAGGGTAGTTCTTTCATTCTAAGTAGCAGAGCATGTAGATAAGGGCTCCAAACTTGTTTTCTTAGCTGTTTTTAGCTATGCCAGAAGTTTTAACTGGAGGCATGCATCTTGTTCAGCAGATTCTTATTGAGAACCTGCTACTGCTTTATGTTCTGGGGACATAGCGGTAAATAAAACAAAGACCACTTTTCTCTGAAGTTCATTTTCTGTTAGGGGAAGACGCAATAAACTAGAGTGGGGCGCGGTCCAGAATTCAGGGGCGTGTGGTAGGGTTTGGAACCTATTTCAATTTGAGAAGATAACTTTTGAGTACACATCTGAAGGAGACGAGGTGGGCCATGTGGATGTGTTTGAAAAGAGCATTCGTTGTAGAGGAAACAGTTAATTCAGAGGCCCTGTTGAGAAAAGCCAGAAGCCCAAGGTGGCTGGATTCCAGGAGGAAGAGAGAGTAGCAGGAAATGGCTTGTAGGCCAGAGTAAGGACTTTGACGAGAGATAAGATATTGAGTGGTTTTGTACAAAGGAATTTTGTGATCTTAGAAATTTTATTGCAGTCTATATTTTTAATCTTTTGAAACTTGATCAACCCTAATCCTTATTCTTCAGATAAGAGGGTTTATGTTTTAGGACAAAGTAGTAGACTTCTGGAAAGTAGAAGTAAAACGAAGGTTCTGTAGCCATGTAAAGTACGTCTTTCCAAGTATAGGTTTATATCCTAGATTTGCAAATAACCTTTGTTGTGAAAAAATCTCCAGAATGTTTGATAAATGTTTAATTTACTGGTAATTTCACCTGGTACATTTGCATATATAATATTTCTCTAACACTTTTCAGTATGTTTTCTAGTAATAGATACTTGATTTTCATACAACCTTAAAGGATCACTTCAATAGAGGTGGTATTCTGCTTTATAGGGTTTAATCTCTAGTATATAGGTTTTTAATATTTTTCATTTAAGTAGTACTCTTGACTTGTATAGTTAATAATTCACTTAATATAAATACAAAGTAATATCTTTGATTAACTTTAATAAGCAAAATTCATTAAAGGGGCCATACTGTCCACATTGAGAGATCAAGAAGTATTGATAAAAATTGAGTTGAATACAGTATAGTATATACTGTTTTCCATTACAATAGGTCTGTTTTATAGCAAACAAGTAACTAGACTTGAGTTATAAAGCCATCATGCAAATTTATTGTACATTGCAGATATATATACAGACATATATATAATTTTTTTTTTTAAGGAAAGGTACAGGAAAGAATGAAGGTAAGTAGGCAGGCAGGAAGACAGAGAAGGAAGAACCATTTATTTTATTTAATTGTTCATCTTGGTAGCAGTCATGCCCATCCCCCCGCCCCCCCTTTCGGCAAATCCAGGTCCTTGGGATGTATGGGGACTATGTCTGCCCGAGGCTGCATACTTAACCGTTAAGCCATCAGGGTGTGCAACAAATAATACATTTTTTATAAACCCCTCCACCAGCCAAAAAAGTATGCCAAAGGCTTAATAATAGTTAATGTTTTTTAGAAACATTTTTAACTAAGGTATGTACTTTTTTTTTTTTTAGACATAATACCTTTACAGATGTCTGCAGTATAGTATAAACATAACTTTTATATGCACTGTAGAACCAAAAAATCTCTGATTGCGTCTGTTATGACGGTTGCTTTATTGAGGTGGTCTGGAACTGAACACATACTATCTCCAAGGCTTACCTGTATATGAGTTTTTCTCTGAGCTCAAAAAGATGGTTTCTATTTGAAATACTTCCAGCTCTGTTACTTCTCATTTTTCTTAATAAGATGATTGAATAAGATTTTTGTTTCTTTTGTAGTTACAGGACTATTCCCTTTATTTCTTCTCGAGTCAGTTTTGGTGGTTTATGATCCATTTTATCTGAATTGTCAAATTTATTTGCAGACTTGTTTAATGTGATTCCTTAATATCTGTGATATCTTTTATTTTCCTGATAATGACAATTTGTGCCTTTTTCACCCTTAGAGATTATTAATCTACATTTCAAAGAATCAAAACATGGTTTCATTGGATTTTTGTTTGTTTGTTTTTCTGTCAGTTTCTTTGCTTTCTACTCTTTTTTTCCTTTTTAATGCTTCCTTTGGCTTTATTTACTTTTTTTTAAGTAGAAGCTTGCAGTATTTAATTGAGATCTTTCTGTTCTAATATACACATTTAATTATATAAATTCCAAGAACTTGAATATTTTGTAGTAGTCAGTTATTTTGTAGTAGTCAATTAGAGATTTCTAGCTTGATTCCATTATAGTCAGAGAATATACTTTGTATGATCTCAGTTATTTTACATTATTAATGTTTGATATGTTCTGTTTCAGTGATTTACTCATGTACACTTGGAAGAGAATGTATGTTTTGCTATTTTTATGTATTCTATAATTGTCAATTCGATTCAGTTGGTTAATAATGTTCTCTTCTGTATCTTGGTTGATTTTCTGTCTACTTCTATTATTGATGACCAACATAGAAATATTAACATCTTCAACTATAATAATTGTGGATTTGTATATTTCTCCTTTTAGTTCTATTCATTTTTACTTTATTTATTTTGAGACTTTTAGTAAGTGGATGCATACACCTTTAGGATTGTTATATCTTTAGTAAATTGACCCTTTTATCATTATATAAACAATCTCTTTGTTTCTGGTAATTTTCCTTGCTCTGAAGCCTACTTTGTGGGATATGAATATAGCTAGTCCAGTTTTGTCGTCATTTTACATGGTGCATCATTTTGCTTTCAATCTGCTTATCTATACTTTTATAGTGATTTTCTTAGAGATAGCAAGTACATAGGTCTTTTTTTTTAACCATTCTCACAATTATTTTTTAATTAATGTTGTTTAGACTTTTAGCATTTAGCATTTAATATTATTAGTGCTATGTTTGGATTATTATTTATTTGATATTTGTTTTAACTTTCTCATTTTGGCTATTTCTTGGCTTCAGTTTTTGAACAATTTTTAGTATTTTTAATTTTTTCATTGAAATTTGGTAATATATCTGTATATGTATTTTTAGTGGTTACTCTAGCTATTTATTACATATATATTCATATATATACGTGTTTTTCCAGTGTACTTAGAATTAATATTTTACCTCTTCAAGTGAAATGTGGAAACTACCCCACCATTTAATATCCCTTTACCTCTCACTTTATGTTGCATTTGTCACGTATATTAAATCTACAAACACTGGAAACTTTTGCTATTGAATGTCACATATACTTTAAAGAACTTAATAGGAGGAAAAAATACTCTTTTATTTATCCACATATTTAAACAGTTCTGTTGTTTGTTAATTACTGAATGTCCAGTTAGGCCTTTGGTATCATTTCCTTTCCACATGAAGAATTTGCTTTCTTTGCATTTCTTTTAGAGAAAATCTACCAGTGAATTCTGTTTTCCATCATCTGAGAATTCTATTGCACCTTAATTCTTGAGGAATATTTTCACTGGATATAGAATTCTAGGTTGACAATTATTTTCTTGAAGTTTTCAGGTTTTTTTTTTTTTTCAAGAATGTTTTCTGTTCACGCTCTTTCCTCTCTGGGACTTTGATGACACACATGTTGGACGTTTTGATAATACCCATAGGTCCCTTTTTCCTTTAGTTTTGCTTAAGGCTTTTTATTCATTTTAAGTGGAGTGTCTTTCTAACAACTGCTTTAAAATCTCTGCTAATTCCAACATCTGTACACATGCAGAATTGCTGTCTCTGATTATATTTTCCCTTATGAGATTTTCTTTTTGTTTGTAAAATGTTGATATAAATGTTAGATTGTGTCCTGAACATTTTGTGTTTTGTGTTATATGACCCTAGGTCTAGTTTAAGTCCTGTGGACATGAAGTTAAAATATAAAAATAGTAAAACAAATGCTCATCTATATTTACTTAGATTCACTTATTTACATTTACATTACATTGTGTTTCATTTGCTTTATAAATCTTTCTCTAGACATAACATTTTTTATAAACCATTTGAGGTTGTTACATCATGCTATTTTGCCCCTAAATATTTTGGCATGTATTTGTTAAGAATAGGGATATTCTCTTAATATAATCACAGTGTGGTTACCAACTTCAAAAATTTACATTGAGACAGTACTTTACCATTTCTATATTCCGGTTTTGTCAGTTGACCTGAAGAGTCAATTAAAATAGTCTTAACTCTCCCAGTACAAAATCCAGTCCAGCATCAGCTGTTAAATCAGCTGTCATTTCTCTGTGTTCCGTTCTCATAGCCTTTTCAAATGTCTTTCATGACATTGACACTTTAGAGGAATACACCCCTCTCTCCTCCTTGTAAAAATAAAACATTACTCATTTTCTATTTGTCTGAGGCTTAAAGTTCGTTTTCAGAAGTAAAACCAGGGTGTTTCTTGAAAGGAATGCTTAACTTGGAATTTTTCTTTATGTGTGGCCTTAGATCATTATCATAAAACCCTTTATCAAAGTAGATGAAAATGGGTATCCAATTGAAATAGGTACTTACTGTTCACTTTGCTGCTTAACATTCATATGGATCCAAGAAACTGAATTGAAAATGTACCTTTAGTAAACATTGTCCAATGTTTGGAAGCAATACTAAGAAATTTGTTTTAAGAAAAGTGGCAGAAAATTTTTGAGTGCTGCTTGTGACCTTGCGCAATGCAGTTGACCTCTTTGGAAAATGAAAATACTATTTACAGTTTTATCTTATGATTCTAAAGATAACATTATGGCAAAATTTGCTTATTACCCTTTAAACTTTAGACTCAAGATAGCTCATATTTGGAGAGAGAGCAAGGCATATAGGATCTGATTTGTACTGAGGGAACAGGAGAAATTAATCTCCCATCTCAATCTCACCCTGAGTCAAACTCATGATAAGAATGACTGGGTGCAGTAGACTGCACTATTTAAGTGATTTCTCCCCTTTTTAGATAGTCACAAATTAAGTAGGATTCCAGTTTATTTATGCATAAGGTTGTAGAGAAGAAATATAACTATTTGCCTTCCAATTGTGCTTTTGTAACAAGAATTTTCTTGAATGGGTTAGATTGATTAAGGAACACAATTTTAACTATCAGACTACTTTTTTGTCTTCTACACAACAGATAACAAGGTGGGGAACTCATGGTTTCAGCATGTTCTGGAACATTTTCGCATTTCATTAAATTAAATTTTAAAAACTCATACTAGCCACAGGTTTACCATTATGAAGTAGCTGTTTTAGAATATATGATAGTGTTGGCTCCTAATATAAAGGCTAAATAACAGTGACTTAAGTAAGATATAAGTTTTGCTTTTCTCTCACAGCTCTGTGAGAGGCAGCATATCAGGGCTGATGATGTCAGGAATTCCAGGCTCTGTGTTGTTACTCTTTCAGTCTTGACATGGGGTGGGTGAGTTAAGCTCCTGACAAAATTCAAACTGGATAAATACAGAAGAAATTATGAAATTATGAGAATCATTTTGCAGCCTTCAGCATTCTTCAGTAAAGGATCATCAAAGGCCAAACCATTGGGTGAAAAGTTGTTTTGGAACATGTTAAGCATGTACTTTCAAAATATCATAAATGATATACATTTAAATTGGGAGAAAGTACCTTACAACTGAGGTATCTGGCTAATACTTTAGCATCACCGTAAATGGATCAAATAGACATGTACTACCTGATGGGACACAAAGGCATAGAGATGGTGGCTGGTAAATATTTTAATTAAAAGAGACCAAAACATGAAAACCATATTAATCTATAATCCTTGATTAAATTCCTAGATGGAAAAAAATAGATATGATACAGTATTGTGGAGACAGTTGGATAAATGTGAGTATGGACTCTGTTAGACTATATTCTTAATCACTAATTACATTGCTTGGGTGTTAGGTATTAGGGTTAAGTAGAATACCCTTGTTCTTTTGAGAGTACTGAAGTAATTTGGGTGAGGTGTCATAATGTCTTTCCTTTTTTGAAAAAGGAAAGGTGTGGTTAGGAATGAAGGTGAACAGAGGCAGGCAAGCATTAAGAGAGAGGACAAAGAGGCACTTGATTTTTATTTAGTTATTCACTTTGGTTGTCATCCCCACCCCCAGCCCCCAGGAGGCCAACCAGGTTCTTGGAATACACCTGGGTAGTGACCTAACCACTACTCCACAAGAGTGCACCACAATGTCTTTGACTTTCAATTTGCTGGAAAAATATTCTATGTGTATAGAGGGGATAAAGTAAATATCAAACATCTTTATAGATTTTAAAATTGCAAAATAAAAATTTGTGTGCAGGATATTACATATGCATTCACATAATCTTTAGAATCATTTTATTTCCTCTAGAAGTCTCATTACTGTTGGGGTTTGGGTTTGAAATTCAATGAATGTATGTTATGCTACGAAAATATGATACATTGGCAGTAAGTCTAAGAATAGGTATGTCTCTCCTTTTGTTAAGGTTGCCTGTATACCTCTCAGAATTTCATAGTTTTGGTTTCATAGGTCTTGCACTCTTTTTTTAAAACCCTCCACCCCAGTTCCTGTACTCTTATGGCTGTGTAGTTTTTTTGTGCTGTTGAGAATGTGTTTTGTATTCTGTTACTTTTTTTCTACTAGCTCTTGCTGATGGTAAGATAAATATTAACAGTTTCAATGTTTCCATTGATATTTCAGTTGGCTCTTTTGCGTTTTCTAGGTGTTCTTTCAGATAATGATAAATTTGCTCTCTTTAAGTGTATGTGTACCTCTCATTCCCTTCTGCTGCATTGGCTATAATTCTCAAAGGGCATTAAACCGTGGTGCAGCTAACAAGCACTTCTCACTTGTTCCTCACTTTACTGGGATTAAGTGTTCTCTCTGCCTTGAACACAATGCTGGCTGTGACTTGAAGAGTGCTTGAGAATGTGTGCTCTTTTGGAGGCTGACCTAACTACTGTTCCACAAGGGCATGCCATATTTGTTTCTTGAAGATGGTAGACAGTGCTCTGTTATCTCCAGTTTCTGATGTAGTGTGTCTGATACCTGCCCAATTTCTTTTTCTGTCTCCTGCCTGAATATTTGAATATTTCTAGCTCTGAAAATAAATAGTTTTTATTAAGCTATGTCTTGATGTCATTCCACTTGTAATACCTTTTCCGGATATAAAATACATGCTTTTGATCTGTATATTTAGGTATTCCTTCAGTTTTGAAGTTGTTATTTTTTTGAAGAGAGAAAGGGAGAAGAGGAAGAGTGTATTTTAAGGAAGGAAAGAAGAGGAGAAGAAAGCACTTTTGTTTGTTTGATTTTGGTTCGTCTTACCAAACTGTGGGTCATGAACTTGAATCCTTCAGCTTTACACCCTCTGTGCCCCCGCTGCCAGTTTAGTGCTTGAGCCACCAGGGCATGCCTCAAAGTATTTTATTAATTGCTCTATTTAATTTGGTTTCAACTGATTTTGTTATTATTCAGATATTTATTGAGCGTGTAATATTTATTGAGTATGTATTCTGTATCAAGTATTGTGAAATCAATAGAGTGGTAAGTAAGATGGACAGAATGCCTCTCTCCCTGCCCTCAGACACATCAGGCGGCCACCTAGTGGCCAAATCAGAATCAACAACATGCCATGAACTTTTTATCTATAGCTACTAGTTTTTAGTGTATGGCTAGTACTGTTAATCTCAGTACTGTTACCCTGTTTTAGTTATTTTTTAAGAATATACAACATGTTGGGATTAAGGTCAGAAACCATTTCTCCTCTGTCAGGTTTGTCCTTAGCTATGTATTGTTTCTCTAATAACACAGTATTAATGCTTAACACTAACCAGTTTCAGATTTTAGTCCTGCTGTAGAAAGCAGCATGTTGATGTCGCCACTATTCCTCAGAAGAACTGTTCGTGTTTTTAAAGGAGAATATGACTGACAGTAGTGACTGATTCTAAAAGATTACTTAGTCCCAGTGTTACTAGTGTTTGTTGAATACAGAATATTCCTGAGATCATCTTTGTTCATTCAAAAGCAGCATTTGTTTCTAAAGCAGCAGAGTTTAACACATGAGAGTAGATAGTAAACCTCAAGCATTTGCTGTTGGGAAATGTGGTTTCCATCATGCTCCTTTTTGCTTATTTATTTTTGTTATCAGTTTGGAAGCCAGAGAATCTTCTCTTCTGGAAATTCATTCCCTATCCTTTTAATTTTTTTTTAACTAATGGAACTACTTTCTTCTCTCCAGTATGATTCATAGTTTATGCTTGCTATCACTGAAAACAGACTACTACACTTAACCACACTGACAAATTTTTTTAAAGACAATGCCTACAGATTATTTTCTATTTTGACTTTCAAAAATAGTCTGTTTTATAAAATAATGCAATTCATTTGAGAAACACGTGTTGAAAACATTGTTTTGCTAATGAGCTTTATTCAAATTAACATTTGCTGGTCTATATAGTGCTGTTTCAGTTTGGTTTTGGTTTTGTTTTTTTTTTTAAGGGAAAGATGCAGACAGGAATGAAGGCAAGTAAGCATGCAGACAGAAGAGAGAGGAGGAAGAAACTTTTTATTTTAGTTTTATCTTAATTGTACATCTTGGTTGTTCCTGAGACCAAAAATTTTGTGAAGCACTTATCTTTGGCATAGTTAAATTGAATTTGCAAACTGATTTTTTTCATTTCCAATTTATTATAAGAATCGTTTGTTTCTTATGGAATCATAACTTCTTCTCTTTCTGCTCTGTGAATGTTAATTGTGTTGGTACAAATAGAGTAGAATTCTTTTTGTCCGGTATTTATACCATTATAGTCTTTCATGTTAAATATCTTAAAAAATGAAAATAAATTATGAAAATGGACCTTCCAGTTTGTTAATTCTATATATTTTATTTCTCCCATATAAAAAGTACAATATTCAGTCAAATGGCTTACCTTTTGTTTTTTTTTCATGTGTTTTATTTTAGTTGGTCGCATTATGTTTCAGCTCTTCTCAGACATATGTCCAAAAACATGCAAAAACTTTCTTTGCCTATGCTCAGGTAAGTGAATTATTAAATTACTTCCAATGAGAATTCATGGCTTACTATTTTACCTCCCTTAGTGAAGTAGATATTTTCCTAAAACTGGACTGTGAAATGAGCCTATCATATTAAAAATATTGTTTTCCCTGATAATAAAATCAAGGAAGCATTTCTTAAAAGAATGGGGGTAGGAAATAGTCTCAAAAATGAAAAATAAAGTACTGCTTTCTTTGTATGTCATGAAATCTCTAGTGTAGTTTATTAAGTAATAGCATATTTAGAATTAATTTCCTTTGATAGGATTTTCGAATTTTCAGTGCTTTGAATAAATTTAGCATCCCAGATTTCAAAAGAAATTAGGATTAGAAGATACAGAGGCAAAACATAATGAAACTGTTGTTTGTTTATATCCTTGATTACATTCTTTTACTGTAGTCAAAAACATTTCTAATCTTTCTTCCCCCCCACCCCCCGCCACCCCGGCAGCAGTGGCACGTACGAGCTGTACCCAGCAGTTTAACATTTATATGATGCTTGGAAGTCTTTATTGTGTGTGTGCGTGGGTGGTGTTAATATGTGTATGAAATTGTCACTCTACTTCTTGTTTCTCTCTCAGTGCCCAGCCCAGACTGGGTTTAGTCCTGGATTAAGGATTAAGTGGCTGGTACTCTCCAATGGGAAGGATGTGTTTATAGCTAAACTTCATTTCCTCTTTTTTTTTTTTTTCCTCTCTCTCCCCGCCCCCAGGGGAGAAAGGCCTTGGGAAAACAACTGGGAAGAAGTTATGTTATAAAGGTTCTACATTCCATCGTGTGGTTAAAAACTTTATGATTCAGGGTGGGGACTTCAGTGAAGGTAAAGCTAAAAGTCATGCTCCTAATAACTCCATGTATCAGTTTCTAAAGTATCTCATTCATTATTACTTTTCATTGTAAATATTCTGTCACAGTATGATGAAAATACTAGGTGGTCAGTAGATAGGTATTGGGTAAATGAATATTGTAGACCAAGAATGTATGAAAAACCAAAATACTAAGACATTTTATTATATGTTTAAACAATTTTAATAATATTGCCATTGATGAATTCCCTTACACTGAATGCCAAAGTACTGTCAGAGTGTTTTCATTCTTCTAGAATTTTGTTGATATGATTACTATTTAAAATAAGTGGGTTATGGAGATTTTTTATTTATTTATTTTTTTTTAAGGAAAGTTACAGGTTGGAATGAAGGCAAGTAGACAGGCAGGAATAGAAGGGAGGAAGAAACATCTTTATTTGATTTTTATTTAGTTGTTCACACTGGTTGATTCCCCTTGGACCTGTGACTCACCCAGCAGTACACTCCTTAAGAAGCGATTGGCTTAGCAGATCCTCTGCCACCAGGGCATGCCAGAAATCAGTTTTAAATAGCATTTTTATTAATAGAGTGTACTTGCATTTTTAAAATGAAATTAATTGAGCATTCTTGGAGTTTTGATTATCTGTAGTAATAACAAGGTGTTTATTGGTTCCTTCAGTAAAAATTAATAGCATAAAAAGTAATTCGTTGTTATTAGTATGTTGTTAATTTTCATTATAGTTTAATGTTGCTCATTATTTGTAGGTAATGGAAAAGGTGGAGAATCAATTTATGGTGGATATTTTAAAGGTAAGATTTAATTTTTTGTGGTCTTTCAGTTACGATATTAAAACAAGTTTGATCATGTACTTTTAATGAGAAGAGGTTTACTTATAGTTCACTTTTTGCATGAAACTAATGCTGCATGAAAGTACTTTATGTGCATGAATTTGGGGATAAACTATATTATATAACTTTTAATTGGCAAGATTAATTAAGGCTAACTTTATGGTTAAACATGACTTTCAGCATGGAGGTTAGGCAACTATATACATGAAAACTCCTATCTTCCTGCCTAAAACTGTCAACATATTCTTTTGTTTATAGAGAATGTGGTCTTTTGCAAAATGAAAAGGTAAGAGAACGAAGCTCAGTAACACAAACTCCAATTCTGTTCCCTTGCACCCTTCCTAATAAATTTATGGACAGTCTGGGTCAGGTTGTGGCTGGATTTCTATATTGCTTGAAGACTTGGAAACTTCTGTATATTATTTCATACATGCTTCTGTATTTTGTTTCTTTTCCCAATGGGTTACAGCTCCCTATGAGGGAAAAGAATCTCATGGGTTGTTTTTATTTTTTCCTATATTAAGCAATTTCTTTGAATAAAAATTGGTATTTCTTCCTTTCTTGAAGGTTTGTATGTTTTCTTTTATGTACTAGAACTGTATGATTGTGTTTTTCTCCTATAGTAGAAGCATTTACGTAAATCTAACTACTGCACTTGCCCCAAAAAGCCTTAGAAAAGTCAGTTTGCAGAGACTGATAATGGGACCCAGTATCACTGGGTCTTAGCACCGTGACAGCTTCAGTGTTATAATAGTCTTTTATATTTCTTTTGGGGGAAAGTGGATTACTACTGTTTTTCAGAAGCCTGTTCCCAAGGTAATCTTTTTTAAAAAACTTTTTCTATGTTACTGTTTGTTCTAAAGAAAGATTTGTTTGTATGAATGTTAAAAAGAAATGTAAATTAGTTTTCAAGATATTTCTGTTGAAGTTAAAATCATCTCCACGTGATCTTTATGAAGAATTTTCCCTTTGAAACCAAGTAAGGAACCGCTCTGGAACTAGTTCTATGAGCCTGACGCAGTCTAAGCAGCCTGAAGGCCACATTGCAGTGCGGTTCCCTGTGGCCGACACTAGTGTGCTGCAGCAATCGCTTTTTGAAATTCTAATTTTTACAGGACTTCCTTCCTTAGATCATTTTGTGGTCCTGTTTTTAGAAAGAACTCATATAGCTAACGTAATTTAGGCCTATCCCTACAATTTAATTTATGTAATTTTTAATTTTTTTGCTCTCATAGTCTAACTTCATTTCAGTTGAGTAATTTACCATATAGAAATTAAGTTCGTAAGAGGACTATTAAACTTGTCCTTTGTATAGTCCATTAGGCAAAATAATTGGAAATGTGGAGGAGACGATCTTCACTATAGAGATTTTTCTAAAATTTAGTTACTCATTTTTCCTGAAAGTTAATAGTTTAAATATCATTTAGCCAAAATATGTTGCTACTAAAAGTGACTATTCTAAGGCTGTTTTGTATAAAGTATTAAATATGTGTGTTCTTTTCCTCAAGGCTTGAGATAGTAGTTTTGGTCTTTTATGCTTTTGTTATTTGATTAGTTATATATTTTTTTCTAAATATTCAGTCAAGTATCTATACTGACCCGAAGAGGAATTTCATCCTTTGCTTTTTTACTGTGAACATTACACGTTAAAAGTGGCTTATAACTAGAGACTGACGAACTTGTGTTTTCTTCAAACAGATGAAAATTTTATTCTCAAACATGACAGAGCGTTCCTTTTGTCAATGGCAAATCGAGGGAAACATACCAATGGTTCCCAGTTTTTCATGTGAGTAGGCATAATTCAGAGATGAGCTTTTCTTAAACAGAGAAGCGCTGTTCATGAGAAAGATGGTATAGTTAAGTTCCATGCTAGAATTCTGTCAACTTGGGTTTTAGTAATAATTTTTGATGTTACAGTAACTGATAAGCTCTTAACAGTTATCTCAGTGTTCAACATATATCCCAGATTTGAAGAATGGTACTTAAAAGACATGACTTGAAGATCTATGTTGTTTTAAAAATATGTTGTCATCTTAAGAAATTGACTTTGATTTACCAAGTTAGGGGGTTCAGATTACCCAAACTAGATTGAACATAAGCTATTGATGAATATTTAAAAATTGTTCATAGACTAAAATTTAGATATACTCAGCATAGAAAGCAATTGGTTTGAATAAACCTTTGTATGGTTGCTTTTCCTCTTACTTTAAGCCAATTTGAGAAAGATTCCATTACAATATTTTCTGAAATTGCATATAGGCGATTTGCTGCTGAGTAGGCATTTTTAAAAACTTAGACCTTGTGAGATCTCTTAGCATAATTGAATTAATCCAGTGTTGCTGCTATTTCCACTAAAATTTACAAATGAGATTATCACTCAGCAAACTTCAGTATTAAATTTGCTTTTTAAAAAAATATGATTTTGTGTATAAGCACACACCAAAACAGTATTTCTTACCTAAAAGTCTAAACACCTTTGGCATACTACCATATTCTTAGCTACATTACTTAAAACACTTTTTAATAATGATTCCATGATAAAAAATGTGAAAGATATTTGTCTAACATAAATATTAGTACTTTTGATTAAAAGTATATCCTTAAAATTGTGTTATATATGTTGGAGAAATATTTTATTCATGGCTTATCAGAAAAAAAATTTTGGTCATCTTTCTGAATGGATGAGTATGAATGGCGCTTCCCTGTCTTTAAAGGAATAAATAATTCATATAAAATAAATATCACTTTTTAATTTTGTCTGAAAAAATAGATTTCCAACTTGATCTGATGAAGTTCAGATAAGGGGCATTCTGTTTCTGTGAATACCCTAAAAATGGAAAGCTTGTAGAAGATGATAGGAACCCTACAGGAAAAAAGGAAAACCTAAAGCAGTTGCTCCCATTTCTTGTTTTGGTCATATAGAGCATTACTTACACTTCTTTACTAGAGTGTTTTTTTCTATTCTTAATCGTAACTTTCATTAAGGGCCAAAAAAAAGTGGAGGGAAATGTTTTGAAATTTTTCTTTTGAAGTAATTTAATATAGACTATTTACTCTTGGACTGAGGTTTCCCATTTCCATTTTTAAGCTTATCTGAACTGTGAACATGATTAATGATTCATTGGTCAAGAAGCTAACATCTGAGGGCTCTAAAGTTTCTTTTGGATTTCCTTTTTTTATCAGTACATTTAAAATTTGATTGGATAGCAGCATTTTCTTCCCATTGTTTAATGTGGATTAACTTGTTTATAAAATGTTGAGTTAAAACTATTGCACCTGCAAATGTTAATTAAAATCTGTTATGTGAGAGTTCTCCCTTCAAAAAATTTAGATGATCTTGCTTTTTTTATGTCATTTAGTACTTAAGTTTTTTCTAGGAGTGTTTATTTGTAACTTATTTATTTTAAAGGAAAGATTCAGGCAGAAATGAAGGTGCGTAGGCAGACAGGAAGAAATAAAGGAGGAAGAAGCATTTTACTTATTTAGTTTAGTTGTTTTTCTTGGTTATTTCCCTTGGCCCACATAGGATATATGTGGCTTGTGAGGCCTGAGATGGCGCTTAACTCCTCAACCACCAGGGTGCACCTTCTTTATGTTTTGTTTTTTTTCCCCCTAAGAAAATAGGCAGGCAGGAATGAAGACAAGTAGGCAGGTAGGAGGGCAGCACAGAGAAGAGGAAGAAACATTTATTTATTTTATTTAGTTTTTCATCTTGATTGTGTGCTCCCTACCCCTCACACTGGGCAGGAACCCTGGTCCTTGGAATCTATATGGCTTGTGCTGACTAGAGTTGGTGGACTTAACCACTATTCCACCAGGATACACCAAAGGAATGTTTATTTTTAAACAAAATTAAGACCATTGCTGTTTCCTACACAAATTGGAAAGAAAGGGTAGTGTGAAAATGGATGATTAAATGCCAAGAACTATTTAGTTCCCAGGTTTTAGGCTTAGTAAGGACTTTTAATAGATCTATGCAAAATTGTATATGTAATTCATTATATACTTGTTACCCTGCAATTCCTAAGGAGTAAATTTGGTGTTATAAATGTGGGTGTTTGTAAAATATTCCTCAAGGATTCTGTGCATTACTATTGTTTTTGTTACCTATACATTTAAAGCCTTCCCTTCCTAAGGTATATATCATTATTATAAAGCATACTTTTGCGTATATTATGCAGTGATGGGAGGGTGATCATTTATGAGTACAGTCAGATTTTCTTCTATTTATAATTTTTCCATTAATTACTCATAACTTCTGTTGTGTTAACCATAGTTATTTTGCTCTTGGGGGCCTAAATAGAAGAAAACTGATTCTTTTTGGAACAATATTTGCTCAAGAAATGTGGAATAAGTAATAGATATTAATAGATATATGATACTCTCCCCACGAATCAGAGAAGCCAATGGTTTGTTCACTTTGAAGAATTCAAAGACATAAGACCAAAGTAGTTAACCAAGTTAACTCAGCATTTAGTCATTTTGTCCTTTTTATTATTTTTGTTAAGCCTTAGATGAGGAATAAAACAAAAAGCTATAAAATGATAAAGTCTTAAGAGTAGAAAAGGAATTAGAGATCATCTGGTCCTTTTTGTTTTATAGAGAATGCTAAATCAGGAATAAAAACCATATAAAATCCAGTTCATAGAACTTTTTTTTTATAGTATCTTGTAAGAGAATGTTGCATACTATAAGCTATTTAGTCTTGTTGACCTCTCTGTTCTGAATTTAGTTAAGTGTTAGAAGCATCAAGCATTTCTATAAATTAAAATGACATTTAGCGAAACTTCTTTTTCCTTTGGATTTTAGTAATAATAGGCTATTAATTCAGACTCTCATTTACATTGTCTTCATATACATGTACATATTTCATCAAAAAGATCAAGAAGATAATGCATCAAGTAATCATTAAGAAGATTAGGTAGTTGGCTTGTAGCCTTTCATCAGCTAACTGTTCTGCAGGATTAGACCACTAACCTAGCTATCTGAAAACCTTGGTTCTAGTTTTCTGGATTATGTACCTTGAGTTAGTTTGGTCTTTCCTTTTTTATTTATAAAATATTTACCGCACTTTCAAAGATTAAATAAACATCTGGTATGGAAATGTGGACACAGAAGGAAGAAAGTGTTTTAAAGGCTGATGAGTGTGGAATGATTCATTTGCAAGCATTGTTTTGCCTAAAAGAAATAGTTGTAAATATAAAATCACCAGTCTCAAAGGTGCTACGAAAGCTTTGTGCTCTTGTTGCCTAAATGAGGAGCGGGTGCCGCCACTTCAGCAGCTGCCCCGCCCTGGTGGAGCGCTTGGAGTTGTCCCGCTTTGCGCGTAGTCTGTGCAGTCAGAACTGTGGAGGAGAAAGACCTGCAGAACTTTAGAGGAAAACACCTGTCATTATCTACTGTCCGTGGTCATGACAATTATAAAAATATAAGAAAACATGATGATGTAAAGTTAGACTGTGAACCTTAAACAAAGGTTTTTATGTTTTGAAAATTATCAATAGGACATTTAAAGATATATTCTTTGTCACTTAAGAATCAGACTTGCAAGTGACCACTTGAAAAGGATAGAAGTGCTGGTCATTTCAGAATAGTGGCGCGAGAGGAGTGGAGGGTAATTTGGTTTTATAAGCTTTCTTGATCAAGTGCGGTCCCTAGCTTCCAGTCTTAATGTTACTTGTTTATGGGACATAAACAAGTTAGCAACCTGGAAGGAATTTTGTTTCTAGCCGTGTTTGCTGTTTTATGTTAACATCAGTGCTGAATTTTCAAATGCTCCTCTGTTTTGGTAACTTGGAGCACACAGGTAAAGCACTGTAATGTGACTTGGTTTGTTTCCATTGCTCTTGCACAAGCGTTGTCACGCTCACAATTTGATGGTGCTTCCATGACAATGCGAGTTTCAGGAGTTAAGGGAAAGAATTGTATGTTAAAGACTGCATGAGATAGAATCTTTATTTCCCTCTCCCATACTGCTTTCCACCAGAGTCACTTTTTTAAAAGGAAAGGTGCAGGCAGGAATGAAGGCACAAAGGCAGGCATGCAGGACGACAGAGGAGGAAGAAGCATTTTAGTTCATCTTGGTTTCCCCTAACCCCAGGTCTCAAACCTGGGTCCTTGGAATGTATGAACTTTGTCCATTGGCTTTATCTACTAGGCCACTAGGCCACACCAGAGTCACTATTTTTCACAGCTTTCTTTGAAAATTCTATATTCTTCTCAGTAGTCTATTCTTTTTTTGCTGTAATTTATGCATTAATGCCTTTATAAGAAATTAAACTTTAATTTTTTGAGATTTAATATATTAAAAAACCCTGTAAGGAACTTTTTCCACTATATGTGTGTGTGTGTGTATACATATATGTATATACGTGTATATGTATATATACGTATATAATATATGTATGTGTATATGAGTTTTTATCTGAGTAGTAATAGATATGTATAAAGTTTAAAAGAGTTTAAATTGCTCATTCAGTGTATAGTCCTTGGGAAATAATTTTTTAATAATGAAAAAAATTAGAGATTAGACAGGAAAAGTAAGTACTATGGCCAAGATTTGAAACATATTCTTACACTTTCATTTCTGTTGCCTTTTTATCCTTTGAGAAAATCTCTTAAGTTCTAGATATGCCTCTTTATTATTTTCGGTGACTTAACTGCAAAGTGTATGTAATGACAATGAACAGTGACTACAGTCCAAATATTTATTAACTCCTAGAATAGCAGTCTGTTGTGATATGTAGCCAGAAAAAGGTTTCAAATGTAAAAGCGTGAAAAATTACTTAGTTATTTGAAGTGCGTTAGTAGAAAAGTTCGCTTAAATTTTGTTTTGAATTCTCTTGACTTAGCTCTCTCCATGAAATTTTTGCTTTCCACTGGTAGCTCCTGAGTATTAAGATTTTTATATTTACGTATATTATACTCAGTATACATTATTCTCCCTTTTGAGATAGATGTTTATTTAGCTAATATCTGGGATCTGTGAAAGGAAATATAATGTTTTGTTAATAGTTGTTATTCACACTCCAGAGTTAGAATATTAAGGATCTGAGCAGATTCCCACTTCAACCAACCACATGGCTTTTCTTAAGCATAATTCATCTCTTCATACATATCCTATGTGAAAGAAAATTTAGAGCCCTCCATTTTTAAAAGCTTTCTTGCTTTGCATAAAACTTAAAAATATTCAATTTCAAAGTTATATTGATATTAAAAGATAGATTCAGTTTTGTCTTAAATGTGTATTACAATTTATTTCTTGCCATTTTTGTGTAAAATTTACAGAAAGAGTGTTACACCGTGCCCTCCAAAGGTAATGTCTCATTACTCTAAGGCTCTTTTTTCTTTCTTTGCCTTTATCTATTTAAATCCTATTGTTATGTGCATTGAACCATTAGAAATCTTTTTGCTTGATCTGTATGGCAGCAATACATGTAAAACAAGTGTGTTTTATTTTTCGTGGTTAATCCTGGGAAGTGTATTTTCATTTCAGTGACTTGCTTCCACAGATCTTTGGGGGAGGGGGGCTGTGTTGTACATAGTGATTTTAGGTCTTATTTCAGTACAGAACTATTTCTGTGTAAGGAAAAATGCTTTGATAATAGTTTAAAATGTAGATTTTTTGGCGTTATTTAATTGACTGGTTTTCTAGGATTTATAAGGTTTAAATGAACCTTAACATTTTTACAGTGTTCAGGGATGGGGAAACTGGCTGTTTAAGTGACAAGAGAAAATGGAAATGTGACAATATTTAAAGCCTTTTAAATTTGAAATGATTTGTGATTTCTCTTTTAGGTTCGTCCTCAGAAGCATGTAAAACTTACACATTTATAATAGTGTCTGGCGTTTTAATTTACTAAGCACATATCACCACTGAATAGATTTTTAAACAAAAGATCAGTAAGTTAAGAGTTGGTGGGATGAGATCTCTTTGTCCATTTTATATAGAATTGAATAACGTGGACTGAGCTCATCATTTCTTTGTCCTTTTGTAACTGTTTGGCAGTGTCTTCTCTCTCCATGTCTGGAGTCAGCCCAATGCCACTAAATATGCTTTGCATTGGAATTTCTACTCCTAGAATGTAGGCTGACAACCCCAGAAACCTTCATTTTGCTAAGACATTTTCAGTATTCTTAACATGTAGTCTAACTCAAAATATAAATTTGTATTTCTGCCTTCTGAGTTGCAGAGGCGAGTAATGAATTTACACCAGTTTAGGCATAGTGGGCCAGCTGAAGTTTTTGCCCTTGAAAGAATTGTTTGTATCTTCTTTAGTTTTCATTTGAATTAAAAATAAAACTTGAAACTGACATGCAGTTATTCTGTCCTCAAGTTGAGTTTTAAAAGTAGTTTGCTGTTTTACCTCAGTTAGCTAGAATGTTTCAATCTCACAATTTGCTACAAAAGTTTGCCATAAGGTGATTTGTATTAACCAAGGTGGCAAATTGAATCAAGCTCTGTAGGTTTTAGAAAAATCTGGTAGATTTTTCTCCAACACCAAAAAATCTGAAAGTTGTGAGAGAAGGGTTCAAGAAGAGAAAAGAAATATATGTAATCCACAAACCATTGTTTTCACTGCTACATATTTGAGATCCTTTATATTACAGAACATTTTTACCTTAAAATATTTTATCTCTTTACATCTTTACATTTTCATGCAGTGAAATCACTGTTTAACATAGGTACTAATTTCTTCCTGTCTTTAATATGCTTTGATAAAGTTTTAGAATTATGGGAAACATATTTCTATCTTAAAGTTATTGTCCAGAGTAGTTTCTGAATGTTAGTTTTATGATTTCAGCATTAGTATCTCTCACTAAGTTACTAGATTTTCTTTTTCTTTCTCCTTTTATATACTCTCCCTCTCTGTCTCTTTTTTACTTCTCTTTTTATTGTTGCATTAACTTGAATAATCACTTCTTAATCCTTTAATGAAAATTTAAGACTAGTGGTTTTAAAAACCCAAAGTTTCCTTTAAAAATCTGGAACTTAAGAGGCTGTCATTTTTAAAAAAATTAAATTCTGTAGAGCTCTTACAGAACTGAATATTAATGTAAGTATAGTATTACAATTCCTTGTAGAATGATGATTTTTATCATTGTTATAAAGGGTAAATGTTTGTTGACTTAGTTGTCTTAAAATTGTCTTAAAATAAATATAAAAATTGATACAGGAACTTCCAATGTAATTGACTACTTTAACATGGCCTGATTTCTATTTACCTTTCTGTCAAATAGCTGTTTCTCATTCTTAGTGATATTTGTGGTATTATACTTCTGAATCTAGTTATTTGCTTTTGAAATTTTTTCCCACTGCAATTCACATAGTGTGAAGATCTGCGAAAATGCTATGGGAAAACCAATTTGGGTTCAAAATACCTTAACCCATAGGCTTCTCAAAGATGACTATCTGCCAGTTTATGATTATAGAAGAAGCCGGTTGGGTGTTTCCTGGGCCATGGAAATTTAACATCTATGATGTTATCCATCATTACTTTACTTTCAGAAGTGTTGGCACATCAAAACCTTGCTTCTGTTGTATTCTCAGAGTTACTATGAATGGCAAGAGCTTCACCTAAGGAAGGTGAAGGAAGGGGCAGGAAGTTCAGAAAGCAGGACTCCTGAGGCTCTGCCTGCCTGCCTGCCTGCCTGCCTGAAAGATGCAGACTGACTCACTATGAGAAATAACAGCTAGAGTCATTCATTTAAGTGTGTGCAGCTAGTGCTGATCACACTTTTCTTTCTGTAGGGTAAACTGATAGGTGCTTTTTATTTTTTAAGTTTAGTTTTTTTTGGTTTTGATTTTGATTTGAGAATAACTGAATATATATTTGTGCTGAATATTTCAAACCTGTTTTGTGTGTATGTATATTTAGAGTCTTCACGTTAGAGAAATAGATAGGATTTTATAATTCACTATAATCTTGAGGTGGTTTAAATTAGTAAAATAGCTGCTATTGCAGTTTTTAAGGTTTTTAAGTTTAAATGTATATCATATTTAACTTTTCCCCCTCTTTGTATCTTTACCTTTTGTTTTCTATATGCTGTGCTCTAAACCCTTCTGCTCTGTTCACGTGAACAACTGGTACTTGCCGCCTTCTTTGTGTTGACGTTTATTGCGCAGTACTACAAAACCCGCTCCGCATCTAGATGGGTGAGTCGCCTTCCTGTTTCTTAGGGAAGTTGTCTGGGGGCCAATCCAAGGCAGACGGGACTGCGGGAGAACCTGCAGAGGGTGCTCTGATTTGTGGGCTAATCTCTGAGCCAGGCTCATATGTAGGGATCACAGAGGGCAGTAGTTTGAAGTCCCTGTGGCTCTCATGTCGCTGAGCCCATGGATGGACTTCTCATCTCTGCAATCTTGAGTGCCCCTGTGAGGACGGTTTTCAGTGTCAGGTACAATCTATTATCAAATTCTTTATAAAATAAGAACTATCGTTTTAAAAGCAGAAAACTAAGGTCCACTTTGTTATTTTCCCTTTGTGGAACAAATTTCAAGTTCTAATTTTGTTTTAGGTGCTTCATAATCAAACTGATTTTATTTCCAGATCTGTCATTTATAACAGTTGTCTTGATTACTGCTCTTGGCTTAATTATCATCAAACCAATTCTTTCTTGAATTTGTATTGTGACAGGGTGCATGTTGTCTTTGGACTAGTTATTTCTGGTTTTGAAGTAATTGAACAAATTGAAAATCTGAAAACTGACGCTGCAAGCAGACCTTATGCAGATGTGCGAGTTATCGACTGTGGGGTGCTTGCTGTGAAATCAACAAAAGATGGTAAGAGTTTTTTGGGCGAGTAATAGACCTAAGATTCAAGTAACACATACTGAAAACCGTAACTTAAAGATACCACCTGGATTTCAGTGGTAGGACAAACCCATAGTATATATAGCAATAGTCTTGATGCCTCTGTATCATACCCTGTCCAGTCCATCAGCAAATCCTAGCCTCTTTTTACTTTCCCTGCTACCAGCCTGGTCCAAAAAACTAAGAAGTTTCTCTTAAACCTCCATTATTGTCGTAGCCTCGTAACTGTTCATTTTGCCTCTGGCCTTGCTCCTCTATAATCTTTTCTCAGCATCACTCAATAGCCTCCTAACTTGCCCCCATGATTATATCCTTGGCCTTCTTTGTTTTGTCCTTTTCAGCAACCAGAGTGATCTTCTCCAAGGCCTTGCTTCTCGATCTGTCAAAATCGAAGTCTCAAAGCATAGTCTGTATGGCAGTCTGCTTTCTGCTGTTCCTCTGACCCCTTCCCCTTCATCCGTTGTCTTCTGGTACTGTTGACCATTACTCAGACATGCCACACTCTCAGTAACTTAGTGCTGGCTGTTCCCTCTGTCTGGAACACTTCGTTCAGATATCTGTGTGACTCGTCCCTCTTCTTTCAGGGCCCTCTGCTCAGATGTTGTCTTAAACTACCCTGAGTGCTCTCCCTATTCTCCTTGCACTGCTTTGCTTTTTACCCCTCCTTCTGCTATAGTATTTCTTTTTATGCAGTTACTACACATTTTTCTATCTGACCCAATTACACTCTCCCAGCAAATTTATTATCAACTTGAAAAAAAACTTATTTGCATTTCGTTTTTAGTTTGCTATACATAAAGCTTGTTTTATGATACCAGGTAATCACATTTATTTTACTTTGAAAAGTAAGCACTAAAATTAAATACTAATATTTTTGTTAATATTTTTCCAAGTTTTTGAGAAAAAAAGGAAGAAACCAACTCATTCAGAAGACTCGGATTCCTCTTCCAATTCCTCGTCCTCTTCAGAATCGTCTTCAGAAAGTGAAATTGAACATGAGAGAAGCAGGAGGAGGAAACATAAGAGGAGACCAAAAGTTAAACATTCCAAAAAAAGACGGAAGGAAGCAAGTAGTTCAGAGGGGCCAAGGAGTAAACATATAATGAGCCCAAAAGGGTAAGTATGAAATGCGATCATAGTCTTATCCAAAAAAGCAAATAAATACCCCAGAATGGTGAAAGTCTGTGTAGTAGTTTTGTTACCTATTGTTGAAAAGATAGCTTTCTTTTTTTAACTTTTAATTGAAATCTGGCAAATCTAGGGGTACCCACAGAGCTACATGCATTTCATATCAAAGACATGTGTTTGCAACTCAGAGTAATCCCTAAAACTCTTAAAAGAAAAAAAAGAATTAGGATCATATGACTATTCTCATATCTGAATTTTAGTGCTGTGGGTATTTTACTGGGTGGTCGTTTTTTTCTCTTCTCTTGCGAAAATTGTGTAAACCTGAATGAGATTGTAAGATATCAGTAATTTTGCTATTTTAATACCTAATTCTGTGTGCTTTCATCGTGAAATTCTAACATGACACATCTTAATTCATGATTTCCTTTATTCTCTAAGTCACTCTGAGAGGAGTGATACAAATGAAAAGAGATCAGTTGATTCAAATGCTAAAAGGGAAAAGCCTGTAGTCCGCCCAGAAGAGATTCCTCCAGTGCCTGAGAACCGATTTTTACTAAGAAGAGATATGCCTCTTGTCACAGTGGAACCTGAGCCGTAAGTAGAATGATCAGTCTTTATGTTTTCAGTTCTCTGATCGAAGATTCCATCAGCTTATTCTAATTCCACACATTTATTGAGTATGACCCATAGTCAAAACACTTTGAAAGATACTGTCAGAGATACCAAATAATGAATGACATATACCCTATTTTTCAGAATTCACATTCTATTGGAAGGGAAAGGGGTTTGACTAGTAAAATTGATAAGGTCCCTATGAAGAGTAATATCAAAACCTCGTAAGTTAGGCCAGTATCCCTGTTCACAGTCAGGTCTGTACATAAGTTTATATTTAGTTGATTAAATATTTTCAAAGACGGGTATTTTCTCATTTTTAAAGCTATTATGAAATGGGGGTTGTATTTTTTAATTAATAGCTTACCATACTGATGGATTTATTTTAAAAATTCTGGCTTGTAAATAAATTTTATGGGACCCTCCTTTTTTAAAATACAAAACACTTAAGTTCATCGATCAGATCCACTTGGCTTTCAGAAGGTAGGAAACTTGAAAGATCAATTTCAGTCAAATTGTAGGGGTCAGCAAACTATGGTCCGTGGGCCAAAGTTAACCTACAGTCTATCAGCTATAAAAATGGTTTTTTCATTTTTAAAGGTTTGTGAGGGGAAAAAAATAAAAATAATATGGCTCATCCTGGTGGAGTAGCAGTAAGGTTTGCCGCCCAGCTGAGCATAGTCCACACTATGGACCTGCGTTCGTGTACCGGGGCCCTGGGAATAACCACAATGAACAACTAAATAAAAATAAATAAAATGCTTCTTCCTCTCGTTCTTCCTGCCTGCCTGCCTGCTCACCTTCATTCCTGCCTGCATGCATTGACTATTTTGTGACAGGTAAAAATTGTATGAAAATTCAGTCATTGTCCATATATAAATTTTTACTGGAATGTAGCCACATTCATTTTTTCACGACTTTCTTGGTCTGTTTTTCTATTACAACAGCAGAATGGTGTAGTTGGAACAGTTTGTATGTGACGCTTTCATTGCTTTACTCTGCATGATGCAACACAGTAATAATAGAGTTTACAACTTTCTGGTATTTCAGGTGTTACACATATAGTCCATCTACATGAAAAGATATTTTCAAAGAAGAAATATGTAAAATCTCATTACAGATCCTCATGACCAAATAAATAGCATTAACGGTTATTTTTGATACAAGAAAACTTAACTATGAATCCTGATTAATTGAAATGTTACCCCCTTCAACAAAGAATTGCATTCCTCTCAGTAGATCTGTTACAGTGATGCTCAGTTATTATCATTTTAATTTAATCAACAACACATTTATGGAAGAAATGAACAAATGAAAAACTGACTCGTGAAAAAAAAACAAAAAATATAGATTGCAGACTGAGCTCTTCTCTTGGGATCTGTGAGATTCTGACCAGTGAGTAGTTGGGAGTTACCTAGTATCAGGCATGCATCAGAAACTCCACCTGCAGGGGTGAGGATGCCAGCCAGAGCAAACACAGCCACTCGCTGGTTTACCAGCAGGTAAGCTCATTATCAGTTATAGTTCCATTAACAGAAGCAGGATTCCACACTTGCTCGAGTTCATTTGTTCTCAGCGTCAGCTGCCCTTAGCTTTTAAAACTTCCATTTTCTGGACCATACAGCAAATCAAATCAGAATCATCATGGCAGGAGAAGAGTAGCAGCTTTGGATCAATATCTAAAAGGTTCTTAAATGAACGTTAATTCTTGCTGAACAACTGTAGGCAGATCATTTTAACATTCAATGTTTTTTCTTCATGAAGAAAATGTGGCTAACAATTGCCTACCTACCATGAGTACCTACTTATCTCATTGTGAGAATGAAGCAATGACATGAATATAAAATGACTGAGAAAATTATAATATACTTTATTGTTAAGATATTCTTATGGTAACTTTATATTTAGAGTAAGGTTCCTGGCACCCTTCATAAACCCTATATGATGGTTAAGAGTGAAGTTTCGTTTCTTTGTGAACTTGGATAAGATGTTTAACCTCTGAATCATAAAAGTCTTTATCTTTAAAATGAAGATGATAATAATACCTACCTCTTGTTATGAGACTTAAATGAGTTAGTAAAATCCTATTAACAGAAGTGAACTATTAAAAAAGAATCAAGAAAGCAATTCCATTTAGAATGACACCTAAAAGAATAAAATACTTAGGAATACATTAATTAAGGAGATAAAAGACTTATATAATAAAAACAGCAAAATATTGCTGAAAGAAATTTTAAAAGGCCTAAATATTGGGAAGACAGTCTCTGCTCATGGACTAGAAGACTTAATATTAAGATGTCAGTATTACTTACTACAGGCTGTGGGTCCATTACAACCCATGTCAAAGTCTAACAACCTTTTTGCAGAAATGGAAAAATCACTACCCAAATCATACAGTGGGTCCCAAACAGCTAAAACAAAACATTCATGAAAAAGAAAAAGTGGAAGACTCGTACTTCCTGATTTCAAAACTTACTACAAAACTAAAGTCATGAAAATAGTGTGGTCCTGGCATAAGACAGAAATCTAGACCAACGGAATAGAATTGAGAGTCTAGAAATAAACCCACGTCTTCATAGCCAGTTGATTTTAGACAAGAGTGTGCTGAAGTCCATTCAGTGGTGAGGGAATACCTGGGACACTGGATTTCTTATTTCTTATTTCTTTTTTTTTTTTTTAAGAAAGGTACAGGCTGGAGTGAAAGCAAGCAGAGACAAGCAGGCAGGACGAGAGAAGAGGAAAAGCACTTTATTTAGTTGTTCATTTTGGTGGTCTCTCTGGTCTCGAGATGAGAACCAGGTTCTTTGGATGTATGTGAACTGTGCTCTTGACCGGAGAGGGCTAAACAAACTGCTACTCCCTAATGCATGCCAGAACATTGGATTTTCACTTGCAAAAAAATGAAGTTGGATCCCCATCTAACATTGTATGCGAAAAATAGCTTAAAATGGGCTAACCGCATAAATATGAGCTAAAATGGCAGTTCTGGAAGAATAGTGGTTAGGTCAATTGCCTCTGAAGGAGTAAGCCACATACCTCTGGATTCTAGTCCCAGATGGGCTGTGAGGTGGGGAGGAACAACCATTTTGACAACTAAAAATAAAGATGCTTTCCCCTCATCTCTGCTTCTCTCGGCCCACCTACCTACCTGCCTGCACCTTTCCTTTAAAAAAAAAAAGGAAAGCCAAAATGCTAAAACTATAAGACTCTTAGAATGCAGTAGAGATAAATCTTCCTAATCTTGCCTTGGACTGGCATTCGATTCTTTTATTTGATAGCAAAAACACTAGCAACAGGAAAGAAACTATTCAATTAAAAAATGGACAGTGAACTTGGATATTTTTCCAAAAATTCACGGACAATAAGCACATGAAAAGATACTCAACATCATTAGTTACTAGAAAATGCAAATTAAACCCACAATTAGATAACATTTCTCATCTATGTGGGTGGCTATCATAAAACAAGCAAATGAAACTACTGTCATCGAGAAGCAGGAAACTGCACACAGTGCTGGTAGGAGTGTAATATGATGTAGCCTCTGGAAAGCAGTTTCAAGCTTCTTCAAAAAGTTAAGTATATATTTACTATGTAACCTAGCAATTCCATTCCTAAGCATATATTTTTAAAAAACTGAAAATAGAGACTCAGATGCTTGTACGTGGTGCTCATTGCAACATCGTTCACAAGAGCAAAAAGAAAAAATCCAAGTGTCCATCAGCAAAGGAAGGAATATCCAGTTATATATAATGGAATATTACATCAATCACAAATCAGAAATTACAAGTGTTAACTTTATAAAGCTGAGGCCAGGCAGCGGGGGTGTGGGGGCAGTAGAGAATTACTGTTAATTGGGAAAGTGTTTAACAGGGGTTATGAAAAGTTTCAGGTCGCGCTGATGGCTGCGCAGCATTGTGAATGATAAGTGAACGCCACTGAATTGCACACTTAACAAATGATTAAAGTGACCAGTCGTGTATTTTACCCAAACAAGTTTTAAGAACGCTTATTAACATACCTAGCACATAGTACTTACTAAAAGCTAGCATTGTGTTAATAATAACAGATAGAAAACAAACTGAGGTCTGAAAAGACTCCATGGAGGACCATGCTGCCAGGAAACCTGTAAGAAGAGGCAGCAGACTGAGAGCATTGAGGTGGCGGCAGTTATAGTCGAGTAGGGAGACAAATGAACTCTAAAAAACAACATTTACAGTTAGAACAAGCTGTTTTTAAAGGCACAAATAAGCATCAATTCAGGACTATATCAGGGTTCTCTGACAGACAGCTATAAAAGCATTTTGTTAAGTACACTAGTACTGTATTTAACATTATAGAGCCAAATATTGTGCATATCTGTCCATTGAGTTATTTTTTTAAAGTCCTGGCATTTAAAAATTTGCTTAGAAAATAAGGCTCTGCAGAGTATCTCATTCAACAAAAATGTTAGATCTAAATGAAGTATTTTATATTATAGGAGCATACATTTTGCACAAATGCAAAAAACTGCCTAGCATTATGTATTTAAATTTTTTTTAGCATTTTATTGCAGTAACTGTTTCACAAATTAACATAAAGTCATATATGCAGATTCTCCATTCCTCAAATGTATGTCAACACATATTTGCTTACTTTTAATCTCAATCTTTTCTAGGAAGATTCCTGATGTTATACCAATTGTAAGTGAGCAGAAACCATCTGTATCTAAGTCTGGACGGAAGATTAAAGGAAGGGGTACAATTGTATGTGTTTTAGTACTTTTTCAAATTAGTTAATTAGGCTGTAAAACTTTATTTTTCTATAAGCAAAACCCCAGCTTTAGTTTTAGGTAAAATCCAAAATCTATGTGGGAAGCTAGTTGTATTCATAGTGAAGGAAAGGTACTACTAGTAAATCAGTTTATTGCTGTGTTTGAATGGGGTTAAGAATGAAATGAACTTGAGTATGTTGAAAATCTCAGTATGCTAAATAATCTAGACAATGAATGTAACCGTGGAGATATTTTCTTGTGCAATACCAAATAAATCTCATCCTTTGCACTTTCTTTTAGTCCCTTATGTTTAAAGTAACTGCATACCATCCTTTTGTACTTTAATCATAACTGCCTTTGAATGGGGTCTGAGAGCAAGTCTTATATCGAACTTTGTCCTATAGCAGACTGTAATATGAGGGTCTTTAAAAAAAAGACTCACGTCTTTGTTTTTTTCAAGCGTTATCACACACCTCCAAGATCAAGATCCTGTTCTGAATCAGATGATGATGATAGCAGTGAAACACCCCCTCACTGGAAAGAGGAAATGCAGAGGTTGCGAGCATATAGACCACCTACTGGAGAAAAATGGAGTAAAGGAGATAAGTAAGAGCTTTGAATAAAGCACTATATACCTCCTGAATGTCTTTGATTTTTTGTTCAATCAGAAATAATCAGGACTTAAAAACATTAATCCTTCCTATGACGTCTTAGTCACCAGTGAATGAGTGTGTGTGCTAAATTCTGACTTCAGGGACTGGCTTCTTCAGAAGTGTACACATCTCTTCCACTCAGTGGCACTTGATAGTGGGATATCTTTTTCAGAATAACTAGTGAAACTAGTGAAAAATATCCCAGGGGGACTCTCTATAATTATTCATAACAGATTCTCTTTTCTTTGTGGGTGCCCAGCAGAATGGTTCAAAATTGGAAGAGGGAGGAAAAGGTGCGCATCTGCTGTGTAGAAGTGGTTTAGACACAGTGGTACTGAGAACTTTTGATTTTGAGCCCTGACATTAGCACTGAGATTATAAAGCCTGCATCTGTTTTCCCGTATTTTTCCTGAGTTTCTGTCACACATACTTTAAAACCCTAGTGGAGACATGCCCTGGTGGAACAGCAGTCAGGTTGGTTGGACACAAGGCATATATCCCTGGGTTCAAGGACCTCCAGGAAGAGCAACTAAATAAATACAGTGCTTCTTATCTTTTTTAAAAAACAAAAACAAAACCTTAGTGGAAAGTCTTGATGACTGCTGTGAGGCTGAGGAAAAATAATAGTCACTATAGCTTCTCAAGAAAAAGAGGCTTCTCAAAGATCAGGCAACTATCCTCTATCTGCAGAGTATAACAAAATTTAATTTGATTCTCCTTAAAAATTTTTCTGGAGGCAGAGGTTATGAGTGGATCACAAGAACTCGGCATGTCATCAGTGCTCTTATGATTAGTTGATTGGTTTTCAAAACCAGTTTTCTATCAAAATGAAATTCCTTGTTGAACTTTGAAAAAGTTCTTTTCTGAGTGAGTCTGTTAATCGTTGTCATTGTGTCTCTGAAATTACAAAGTCAAGACCAGGTCTATTACTCTTTGATTTATCTTTTTTACTTGTACTTAAAGTGTTAATGGAGTCAGAGCTTTATTAAATAGGCTTCGTCAGTACATTTGTATTGACAACAAATGTGCTTTAATTTGAAGGCATGGAAAACATGCTTATAAATAACTGCATGCATATTATGTCCTTTTCTATAGGTTAAGTGACCCCTGCTCAAGCCGATGGGATGAAAGAAGCTTGTCCCAGAGATCCAGATCATGGTCCTATAATGGATATTACTCAGACCTTAGTACAGCAAGACATTCTGATGGGCACCATAAAAAACACAGGAAAGAGAAAAAGGTTAAGCATAAAAAAAAAGCTAAAAAGCAGAAACATTACAGAAGACACAAACAGACTAAAAAGAGAAGGGTTATTATACCATCTGACATAGAATCCTCCAAGTCTTCCACCCGACAAATGAAATCCTCTTGTGATAGAGAAAGGAGATCTCATTCCTCATTATCATCTCATCACTCATCAAAGAGGGACTGGTCTAAATCTGATAAGGATGATCAGAGCTCATCAGCTCATTCCAGCAGAGACTCTTATAGATCAAAATCTCACTCACAATCCTATTCTAAAGGAAGCTCAAGATCAAGGACTCCATCAAAATCTTCCTCACATTCTCGAAGTAGATCCAAGTCCAGATCTAGTTCCAAGTCGGGGCACCAAAAGACAGCATCAAAATCACCAAGAAGAACAGCCTCTCAGTTAAGCGAAAATAAACCAGTTGAAACAGAGCCTCTCAGAGCAACAGTGCCACAGAATGAAAACGTCATAGTGCAGCCAGTGGTGGCGGAAAATATTCCTGTAATACCACTGAGTGACAGCCCCCCTCCTTCAAGGTGGAAGCCTGGACAGAAGCCCTGGAAGCCATCTTATGAGAGAATTCAAGAAATGAAAGCTAAAACAACCCATTTGCTACCCATCCAAAGCTCTTACAGTTTAGCAAATATTAAAGAGACTGGTAGTTCATCATCCTATCATAAAAGAGAAAAAAATTCTGAAAGTGATCATAGTACTTACTCAAAGTACAGTGATAGAAGTTCCGAAAGTTCACCAAGGTCGAGGAGCAGATCTTCTAGGAGTAGATCTTACTCCAGATCATATACAAGGTCACGAAGTCTAGCTAGTTCACATTCGAGGTCTAGGTCTCCCTCATCTAGGTCTCATTCACAAAATAAATACAGTGATCGTTCACAGTATAGTAGATCATCTTCCTACTCTTCTGTTAGCAGTGATGACAGAAGACGAGCCAAAAGAAAATATAGATCTAATGGGAAAAAAAAACATACTTCCAATAAATGGCGCAGCAGCACCCCTGAAAAGACACTTGGCAATAAATATGCCAAACGCAGAGACAAGTCTTCATGTCATAGAAAGTATAGTGAAAGCAGGTCATCTCTAGATTATTCTTCAGATAGTCAGCAGTCAAGTGTTCAGGTAACACAGTCAGCCCAGGAAAAAGAGAAGCAAGTCCAAATGGAAACTGATAACAAACAAGAGAAAAACAGAGATAAAGGGAAATCCAAATCTGAACGGGAATGTCCTTGTCCAAAAAAAAGAACTTCGAAAGAGAATCTTTCTAATCACTTTAGAAATGGCAGTAAGTCCAAAAGGAAGAATTATTCCGGGAGTAAATGGGACTCTGAGTCAAATTCAGAACAAGATGTAACTAAAAACAGTAAAAATAATTCCCTGCCATGTTCTGATAAGGAGGAAGGTGAGGCAACCTCAGATTCCGAGTCAGAGTTTGGTGAAATTCACATCAAAGCCAAAGCTGCAACGAAGTCTTCAGGTAATGCTTCGGTGCCGGATGCTAATGGTGCTTGGAAATCAAACAAACAACACTCCTCGACTTCGGATTCTGAGGGGTCCTATTCCAACTCAGAAAACAATAGAGCAAAGCCACGGAAGCAAAAATATGGGTCAAAGGAAAATCTTAAAAGGGAACACACAAAAAAAGGGAAAGGGAAAGGGAAAAAAGACAAAAAGCACAAGGCTCCAAAACGAAAACAAGCTTTTCACTGGCAGCCTCCACTAGAATTTGGTGAAGAAGAGGAAGAGGAAATTGATGAAAAGCAAGATACTCAGGAGTCAAAAGAGAAAAAACGAGTTTCTGAAAACTCTGAAACCATAAAAGAAAATATTCCAAAAACTGAAAAGACCTTTGAAGATAGCCCTTCAGGTAAACAGAACACAATAACGATGGCATCAGATAGTGGTCCGCCTGCCAAAGATGATAGTAAGCTTGGCGTTTCTCCCACAGCTGTCAATACTGAGGAAAATGTAGCCAGTTCTTCCCCAAACATTCAGCATATTGAAGAAAGGGGCCTGAGTGGGGTGGAAGATGTGCTTCAAACAGATGACAACATGGAGATTTGCACTCCAGATAGGAGTTCCCCTGCAAAGGCAGAGGGGGCTTCTCCTCTGGAAAATTCAAGTCTTGACACTTCAGATAGAGCCCTTGGTCTAAAGCAGGATGTGCAAAGGGAACAGCCTGAGTTGGAAGCGGTAAAACAGGACAGCAGCGTGCCCGAAAGCAAAACCACAGGGGAAGTGGGGAAACAGGACAGCGGCTCTGCTAGCTTGGCCGCTGCTGCAGAAAGCTCTGTGAAGAGCCACATTAGCCTCCCAGATAACAAGTGGAAGCCCCTGCAAGGAGTGGGGAACCTGGCAGCGCCGACAGCTGCCACTCCCAGTGCTGTGGAAGTTAAGGCATTGACTACTGTGCCCGAAGTGAAGCCACAAGGCTTGAGAATAGAGATTAAAAGCAAAAATAAAGTTCGTCCTGGGTCTCTCTTTGACGAAGTGAGAAAGACAGCACGCTTAAACCGGAGGCCAAGAAATCAGGAAAGCTCGAGTGAGGGACAGACACCCAGTCTGGATGGCGCTAGCCAGTCCAGGAGTCCAAGTAGATCTCGGAGTAAATCTGAAACCAAATCAAGACACAGAACCAGGTCTGTCTCCTACAGTCACTCAAGAAGTCGATCACGAAGTTCCACATCATCTTATCGGTGAGCCATATTCTCTTTCCCTTTCTTCTCCCAGGAAGAGTCTGTTACTGTTTAGCCTGGAAGAACATCAGAATTAGGGGCAAGATTACTGTTTGCAAATATCTAGAAGGGACTAGGGCGACGTCTTGTGCTGTGTGACTCAGAGAGCATCCTGAGGACATAGGGTAGGGATGGAGATTGCAAGGGAAGAAATTCGGCCTCAATATAAAAAACTATCGCTATTAAGTAAAGTGCTCTGGCAGTAGAAACGAGTCGCCATAATAGGTGACAGGGTGTCCATCTTCAGAGGTGGTCTCTTGCCTGTTAGTGATGCGCTAGAAGGGCATCCTGAATTTACAGAATATGTAGGATTTAGAGATCCTTAATCTAACCCTCCATTTTATACATGTGAAAGCTAAGGACCAGAGTGGCCCAAACATGCACCTAATTGGTCTTTATTCAAGGGGGGCAAATGGTGAAAGCATCATCTTTATTTTCCTGTTCAGGTTGCATCTAGCTTGTCATCATACAGTGGCTTGTGTAGAGAATGAGAATTTTTTTAATTAAGAAAAGTGATAATGGTGATAGGAAGTTAATAAGTAATTTGAATTATTTTATTTGTAAATCATTCATGGTTTTACCACATATCTTACTATATTCTTGATTTTCATCATTTGAATTTAAATACAGTAAGAATTTTTGCTTTTTTTTCCCCTTTCCTTATTATTTCCTTATTATTATTATTTCCTGATTTTTTTTTTCCTTATTTGTCTCTTTCTCCCTTATTCATCCAGACTTCTTTAAAAATGGGAACCAACACAATGTGTAACGACTTTTCCTACTTACTCTTCATTGGTTTGCCTCTAGTTTGTCTTCTATACCTTTCTTACCCACTTCTGACTAAACTGAGGTTTTCAAGTACTTCACATGGCCAGTGCTGTGGCAAGTATTTTTAGTTCTTGCCATCTGGAAGCCAAGCCTTCTGGTAGCTCTGTCCATTCTTCCCAGAACTCTGTGTTGGTGTGGTGGGCTCCTCCCGCCGCCCCACCCCCTCCCACCACCACCTCCGCCACAAGCTCTCTGGGCTTGTAATTCTCCATGCAGATGCAGAGCTACTCCAACCTCTGCCTGCCCTGTGTCTGCCTCACCTTTCACACTCAGACCGCTCTGAGCTGTTTGTGTTGCTAGCTACTCATTCACTTCCCTGCCATTGCCTCTAGGGTGAGTGGTATTTCATTTTATAAATGAAGACTGAAGCGCAGAAAGGCTAAGGAATTTGCTCTGATCTGTGCAGCTAAAGGATAATAGACTAAGCGCTAAATTCTGCCTTCCTGTTTTGGGTGTCTGCCTGAGTAACCCACTAGGCTGCGAACTTGAAGTTGGGACTTTCTTACTCATTTTCAGTCAGCTCATAAGGTCTACTTACTCTCTAATTGTTTGTTGAGCAAATGACTGGAATCTTATTAAAACATAATATATTCATTCTGTTACAGCTAAGCTAGAAGCAGATCGTGTCTTCCAAGCCATAAGTCCATACTGAATAAAACTTAAGAAGCTGTTAGTCACATAAGTCGCCTATATATAGGGTTATTATTCTGTTCCTAGATGTCAGGTATAAAGTAGCAGGGGAAGAGAAGGGAGCCAAGTGAATGTAGAGAGGCAGAATTACGTTACTTAAGTTTTTTGTTGTTGTTGTTTTAAATATGAAGTAGACATTAAAAATAAAACAAGTTACTATCGTTTAAAAAGTAATACCCATATACCTGTCATTGAACTTAAAAAATAGGGCTTTGATCTAACTAATAAGTCCTACTTAATGCCATCCTACTTTTTCTTTTCTACAGTTAAACATCGTTCTAATCTATTACAATTTTGTTGTTTTCCTTTATAGTTTGACCATAAACATTTCTATTCATATATAGTGTTATTTTTGCATATTTCACAGAAATTTCTTTTGTGCATATATATGTTTTACATTTGCCTTTTCAGCATTATGTAGCAGAGTTACATCTCTGTAGTTCATATTCCTACTTTAGGTATGTCAGTATAGATCTATGCTGTAATAAATTTTTTAACACAGTCTACTATTAATGGATATTTAGATTATTTCTTCTTTTGTTATTGTAAATAGGGCTCCTGTGAACATGGCTGTATTGCCTCTTCTGGTTTTCCTTTATTTCGTTCTGTTCAGTTTAAACCTTATTACCTGTCACTATCTTAAACGCTGTGAGGAGTTTGTGAAACTTTTCAACAAAGACATTCCTCTTATTCTGTCTTCCCCTTCCTGCCCTACCAGTAATTAGTTTAACAGCACAGTGAGTTGATATAGTTATATTTTGGCCTACCAGTCTGGTACACCCTGGAAGCAGTCCCACACATGTCCCAAGGTCCCGGGTCCAAGACCCAGGGCTGGGGTGAGCAGCAACAACCCATGTGAACAACTAAATAAAAATAAAGTGCTTCTTCCTCCTCCTCCTCAAAAAAAAATGTAAAAAAATGTTTTCCACTTTTAATTGTAGATCCAGAAGCTACTCTAGGAGTCGGAGCAGAGGATGGTATAGCAGAGGCCGCACCAGAAGCCGGAGCAGTTCCTACCGCAGTTACAAAAGTCATAGGTGAGCTTGTGAATCCACCCTACTGTGTGATCTTCATCCTGTCTGCTTTCCAGTGCTGGCATAGGTACAGTGGGGTAGATGTTGAGAAGAATCCTGTCATTACTGATACCAGACTGGCTTATTTTCTCATCTAGCTCTTTCTTCCAAAAAGCTATTGGATTCTGAATTGACTATTCTCAGGAAAGAGAAGTAGAGCTATTTTAATGAGACTTTGATCATGACCACTACCTCCCACCACCACCTCTCCCCAAGTATATCATCCTTAACTTCGGTTCCCTTCACATGAATGAGGGATTGGGATGGGAAGGTTGTTGAAGGGGGGGCAAGGGGGGTACGGGAGTGTAAGGAAGAAGTGTGTGAGGTGCCTCCAGGTTGTAGGTCTCCTACCTTCTTGTTCTTTTTAGACTGCTAGTTGCACTTGCAAGTGTTTTACCTCTGCAGACCTTTCCCCTCCCTGCCCAGTTAGAGCCACCTCTTCCTCCATGACATTTGTTATGTGAAACTCAGAGAAGAAATGCATACAACTTATTCTCTTATGAAATCCAGTATTTTTTTTTTTAATCCAGTATGCATTTGCTGTGAAATACAACTACTGGATTTCATTGTATTTTCTCCTTGATGAGAAAGTCAATGTCTAGATTTTTCAATATAGCCTGTCCTGCCCTGATCCGCAAGATGACAGTCCCTCATGTGATTCATATTAGGACGTCCAGCAGGAGCAGATCCAGGAGCAGCTCGTATGACCCCCACAGTCGGTCCAGGTAGGGACGGGTCGGTAACCAGCTGGGGGAACAGACTTGAAAGGCCTTGTTTATAAAGCAATTTCCTTTTTAAAAGTTGTATTTTATTGAATAACTTAAATGCATGTATTTGTCTCATGAAATCGCACCCTTTCTAAGTGAAATCTTGTTGACAGTTTTTTTTGCCTTATCGTATTCCACTGGCAAAAATGACAACTGATCAAATTTTGTGTTTTTTAATATAATTGCCTAAAAATATCCACCAGACTCAAACTCAGTATTAATTATGTGCTATTTTTCAGTGCAGAAAAGAAATTAATGTTGTTCTCTTTTATATGGTTGTCTGACTGTCATACGATGTGTACACTCTAAACCAGAATACTCTTAAAATCCTGAAAGGGAGTGGGGATGTATGGGCATCTGAAGGAGCAATGTTTCATGTGTGCTTCTGCTGTTAAAGCAGGTCCTACACTTACGATAGCTACTATAGCAGAAGTCGGAGTGGAAGCAGAAGCCAGAGGAGCGACAGCTACCGTCGAGGCAGAAGTTACAGTGGGAGGTCCAGGTGGGTCTCTGCCTTGGACACCGCAGCTTAGCAGGGACACCTGCTGTGGGGTGATGAGTTTGTAGTAGAAAAGAGATCATAGTCAGGACAAAAATACTCTTGTCTCTTAAATTCCAGCATCCTTTAGGCAGCTACTGTAAGTGGCTTTTGTATTAAGAGTTGCCACATAATTTTTGTTCGTTAATTTAAATGTAAAATAGATTTTTATATAGTCACATACCCTTGGACAAACACTTCCTTTGGAAGGAATAAAGGGAGAAATCTACCCAAACCATGGCTCACTTCTTTAAATAAGGCTTTGTTGGCAATAACAGTCATTTGTCCTTTTTTTCTTTGTTTCTTTTCCCTCCCCTTCCTGCAGGCAGGTCTTTGGACTTCACATAATCTGTCCCTTAGCTGCTGAGCCAAAGGGACCTGTCAGTTTTGCCATTTTTAAAATGTAAAAAAAAAAGAAAAGAAAATGTCATTTGCTTCAGCAGCAGAATTGAGGTTTATATCTCCTCAATTATTTAGTAAAATTGACTTTTTTATATTTTAGGTATTTATAGATACTATGTTTTATATAATACTTTGGTTAGTACTAAAATAGCCTTTATGATGTTTTTTTATAGTATCCCTTTCCTAGTGACTTCCAGTCTTAAACTTTCCCATCTACTGCAACTGATAATCCTTGTAGATGATCAGTGTGTGGTTGTTATACTCCATTGTTTGAAACTCTTCAAGGATTCCCCGTGCCCTCAGAGGCAGGGCTAGGTTTCTTAGCATGCACATAAAGCCTCTCCAACACCAATTCCAGCTGGGACTTTGATGTCTGTCTTCCTTGAATATGCTGGAACCTTTCTTCCTGGAGACATTCCATCTCCTTTCCAACTTCTTGAAATGGTCAATTCCTACCTACCCTGCAAATCTCCAAGGTACATCCCTGCCCCGCCTCTGTGTGCTTCTGAGTCAGCCCTTTGCTCATCCAGGGCTCTTACTGCCACTAACTTATTTGTCTCGTCCACTATGTATACTATTCTGGAGCTCCAGGGAGCTATTTGTAGTCTGTTTTTGTTCTTGTCCCTAGCATCTAGCAAAGTGACTAGGTCTCAATGTTTTTTCAAAAACAATTAAAAAATGATCATAACCAGGTCCCCTTTGACATCTTAGTGAGCCTGTCCATGTCTCACGTCACCCTCATACCCTCATTGGGTCCCTATTTTGATTTCCATATCTTTAATGAAACTTTGTTCATACACCTTCTTTTTCCCTTCAGTAAAACTAATTGTTGATGTTCATTTTGGGTAACATGGAAAATTATTCTGCTTATTTGTATGAGTAGATTCCAAATATTTTCCCAAGATGTAATGTTTATCTTAGCTGTAATATTACTACCATTTGTTACTTAAAACATTTTCACAAAGTCCACAGTGTGGCTACAGTCAGTACCCGCTGGTCCAGCCACTCTGCTATGCCAAACCAGCACTGCTTTCCAGCTGGCTCATATCAAAAGAAAAAGCTACAAGACGAAAAGCAAAGGGATGACAATTAAAAAAGGTTTTTGTATATTTGTTTTGTCTTGTTATGCAGGAGTTGTAGATCTTACGCTTCTGACAGTGAAAGTGACCGAAGTTACTCTCATCACCGAAGCCCCAGTGAAAGCAGCAGATATAGTTGAAAATGTCCTCTTTTTGATATGCATTATATCTTATTTGTAAATACCTGGTAACTCTAAAAGTTTAAGAAACTTAATGACAGTCTGTTGTTCTATTTCAACATTAGAGATGAATTTCAAAGATAGATACTTGTTACTTGTTCATTTACATGTGCGCAGAATTTAAAATACAGATGTCTCCTAGAAATATTTTTATGCCACATTCTGCAATAGCCAACTATGAAGATTAATTTCATTTTCTTGAATCAAGAAAACATGAAATTTAAGTATAATTTGCATCGTTATTTTAGATAGACTATTTCTCTATCTCATTCTTTACACTATAGATTCTTTTTGATTTGTTTTTCAGGTTTTAGTGTATATGCTGCCAAGTCTAGAGAACCATGAAGGAGAAGTGTTAAAGGTGGCCAAGTATTTATGTACCAATTACAGAGTCTTAGATGTATGTGCTTTTGAAAACAAGCCACCCAGAGTTGATAGTGATGGTAGCCGGGAGTGTAAGGCAGTGGCCCTGGTGTTCTCAGTTGTTTACTACTTTGTTGGCTCAGAGGATTAGCAAGTGCTCACTATCTGGTCCACGTCCGTTGCTCCAGGCTGGCGGGTGAGTGAAGAAGAAATCCGCCTTAACTCTCACACCTGCACTGTCTCCGAGGAGCTAACGTTTTGTGTGCTTTTTAATACATACTACCAGAAGTTTCTCTTACAAAAACAATTCTATTCCAGTTTATGCTTTGGTGCTTGGTACTTTTTGGTGCCACTTTTAAGCATTGTTCTTATATACTATACATTAGAATCTCCTAAAAGTAATTTTTTTTTTTTTAACTTTACTGGCACCAGACATGGTTTCTTCACAGAGTTATATTCACTCTGAATCTTTGGAGGACTTCTCTTGAGCACAGATGTAGGTGAGGGTCCCCTGGAGTAGCAGGGTTGGCGTAGTGGATTGTGTGGCCACTCAGGCCTATGCATGTAACTAATGTGTGTGCCTCTGGAATGGTTTGAAGAATGGACTTCAAAAATGACATCAGCCTCTAACTGCCACCATCCTGGAGACATTTTGCAGGGCTTTACTTGAAGTCTTATAAGTAAGAGATACACCACAACAGCAGTTGAACTAAGCTCTAGCACCGTTTTCCTGTTTGCACTGGGACCCACATTGTCTCAATGAAGCTTTGCATGACATGAGGAAACCCAGCATGAGAGTCGTGAAGAACTGCATAAGTTACCACTTTCACAGTGTTGGGTGGTTCCTCCAAAATTATTTGACCTGTAAAAACTTGTTTTTTTCTTTCAATCTTCACTTCAAATTCCCCCCAAGTGTACTTAATCACCTTAGTGCCAGTCTAACCCAGTTATGCGGAGGAAATTCATATTGGACATTCAATGTAAAACTGTGCCATCACATCCCAGGCCTTGTCTGGGAAATGGGAAAGAACCCTCGTTTGGAGGGATCTGACAGCCTTGATGAATGGAGGGTGACTCTAGATATATTACAACCACAGCCACAGAAGTTCCTTAACAGGGTTAAGTGGTCAGTTGTTTGCCAAGTTGATAGAAATTAGAAAATAGGACTTAAGTCAAACAGATGTACTTGCTAATGAATACAAAACAATGTGATTTATATGACGTTTTCAAAAGTGGCCTGCAAAGGATATTGCTTTAATAATACTCAGTGGAAAAAGCATGTTGAGAATCCAAACAGAAACTGCCAAATCTAATTAGGTTTTAAAAAGTTACCCTTGGGCAGTATAATAGTTTTCTTTTGCTGTGTAACAAATTACCCCAATTTGTAGCTTAAAACAATGCCCACTTCTTAGCCACAGTCTAACTCATGAGTCTAGTCTGGTCTGGCTGCATTCTCTGCTCAGGGTCTCACAAAGCTGAAGGCAAGGGTTAGTGGGGCAGCTGACCTTTATGGGGCTCTGGGAGCCCTGCTTCCCAGTTCATCCAGGTTACTGGCAGAATTTAGTTCTTGCTGACCATGAGAAGGGCGTCTCTCAGCTCCCGCAGGCTGCCCGTGCTCCTCCTCGTATGCTCCCTTCCGCCTGTAAAGCAGCAGCTGCCAGCAAGTCCTCCTCGTGCTTCAGATTTTTCTGCCTTCCCTTCTGCTATAGGGTTCATCTGATGAGCTCGAACCCACTGAGATAATCTGTTATCAGGTTGGCTCTGCCACAGACCATAACATCAGCACAGGGGTGATCTGTCCACACAGGCATATTCACGGGGCATGGAATAGGGGAGAGGAGCATGTTAGAATTCTGCCTACCATAGGCAATAACTGTGCATCTCAGCCATGGGTGGGTTTTTAGCCTAAAAAGGTGACCTCTACAAGTCTGCTTTCTAACATAGTAAAAAACAGCCCTCAGCTGCAGCATTCAACTGGCGTGTTTACTGAATGAACTGCAGAAATAGCTTTTCTTCCTAAAGGGGATTGTTCTGTATTTTAGTTATTTTTAATAAAATTGAATTATGTTGTGTATTGTGCTTCTTAATAGAAAATGCATTATTGGACTGTTTTTGTAACATCCTATTTACTGCAAATGAAACATGATATAGCTGGTATTGTTGAAAAAATACTGTAGAAAATACTTTTGTACATATTGGCAATGTCTAATTTGTAGACAACTTCATTTACATAGAAAATGAAAGGGGGACCTTGTAGAAATTAAAATAATATACTTAGTCTAAATCTGAGTATGTTTCATCTTTCTTTACTCATCCAGACTTCAGATAACTTTTCTGAATTGAAAAGAAAACATTGGGTCTCTTTGCTGATCTCGCCAGTGAAAAGACTGCTCTCCCTACACTTCATAATCTAGCTGAGTATTCATGATGGGGCTTAGCACGGTATGACGCTCAAGAGAATTTCAGGCAGAGACATTCACCTACTCGGAGAAGTCAAACCCAGATTTCTTCCAGGCTTCCTTGTTGTCATCTGGCCGAGGTGACCCGCAGACCGGGCTTTGTGGAGGAAGGACTATATCCTGCATGTGAGTTGCTGCGCAGGGACACAACACTTAACCCGCTAAACCACCTACAGCCACCACGCTTCCAACTGACGACTGTTTGCCAGGCACAGGCACATCCTGCTGGGGAAAAATTCGTGTTATTTTTAGCATCCACAAGAGAATTTGCCTGGCAAGTACAATTAACTTGTGAAACTCAAAGGAGTTCGTATTTTCTTTGTGAATACAGTGTAACATCTCAGGAAAATGTGTAGATGCTCAGCTTTCAAACTTGAGTGTAACAGTGGATCCCCAAGTCGGGCAACTCCTATAAATAGTCAAATCTGGAGGCATCATTAAATTCTGAAGAAAATTTCCGCCTTTTGCTATAAGGCAATCCCAAGTGAGGTGGTTTTGGGGTGGTTTTGTTTTTTAGGGACTTGTGATTAAACGAGCTGGGAAGAGTGCTGAGACTCCTGCTCTGCAGGAAGAAGTTCTTGGATATTCTCAAGGTGACAGCCTCTCGGGAGCACTGCAGTGCTCTGGAATAAGACCACCTGCTCCTCAGAACGACGGGGCAGCTCCATTTGGAGACCCGGGAGTGTGAGGCCAGGAGAGCCTACCACGGCCGCACATAGGCAGGGGACCCTACCGGTCTGTTTTTTATAAGGTTTTGGTAGAGGCAGTTTCCCTTCTCCCTGTGAATCAGATGGCCTCGGGTGTGGCTGTGCCAGACTTGAGGACTCAAATACATCTTGGCCCCTTGGAAGCCCCAGACCCGTTCACGAGCTATCACCTATCAAGTTCCAGCTCTTCAGACAGAAGGGGAGGGCTCTTCACTCAGCCTAGTCTTAGGTTCATTAAGGTGAAAAAAGAAAGAACTGACCTCGGATCTCAGGATAGAGGCCTGACCCTGGGGCCCTAACTGGATTCTGAGACTGACGGTCCTTACACTGTCTCAGCTCACAGCCCTGAAAGAGGGTGCCTACGACGGGTGCACAGACATGAGAACCACCGGCATCACCCCTTCCCACGCCAGCCTGGAGGTGAGTTGTCCTCCCCCAGGACCCACAGAGAAAAGGGCTTTGGATGGTACTGCACCAGCCCCGGGTCACCCAGGACCTCCTGTAACAAATCTCTCATCGTCAGGCCCAGAGAAAAGCCTAGAAGAGTCCCCACAGACCTCAAAGTCTGCAGCTAACTTAATTTGATTTTGAAGAAACAAAAGATATCAATGAATACATATTTTATGGTACAGTCTGTAAAGGTTTGGGGCCAGAGCTAGACTGCTCTGGCCCCAAATTGCTGCTCTGCCACTTCCTAGTTGGGTAACTTCATAATTCAGTTTCTCATTTGAAATACTACGATGCTAGGGACTTCTCCCTCCTAGAACTGGCAAGCAGTGAGTGCTTAAAACCCAGCGTACATTAAATATGGCTCAAGACACGGCCCTGGGCTTGCCCGTGGAGGACCAGGCTCCATCACTAATGGGAGGCCCAGGGTCCCTTGAACCAACAAGGTAGGAGAGGATCCTAGAAGCTGGGAGGTCTAGAATGCCAAGGGCAACTGGGCACCCTGCTGGTTTGCATTGTTCATTACCCCCCCTGGAGCTGCCCTGCTCCAGCCCCACACCAGAGAGCTGTGCTTCCCCAACCTGCAAGGACCCTGGGTGGGCACCCAGTGAATACCTTGAATTCCTGACAATCCACCCCATGCTGTGTTACAGCCTGTTTTCTGACACTTTCCACTCCAGTCTCCCTCCTTGCCCCATCCCAGTTCTATGCCCACCAGGGAGCCTGAGCCCTGGACCTGGACTATTCCTAGGTTTAGTAGAGGTGAGTGCTTTCCGCCACCAAGCCTCAGGTCTGCCCCAGCAGTTTGAGTCTGTTATCCTCCCCGACTTGGGAGAGTAACTTGGGGTTGGATGTTGAGGGAAGTTGTGAGAAGAGCTGTGAGCTGGCCTCTAGAGGCAGGGCCTGTCTGCTGGCCAGCACCCAGCCCCAAGTGTCTGAAGCATCACCAAGCTCTGCCCTGGTCTCCACAAATGCCTGGCTTACCCCTCAGGTGTGCAGTCCTGGCCTAGGATCTGTAGTCACCCTACCCCCTCCCAGGATGCCTGCCTTGACCAGCCCTGAGGTGAAGCTCCCACCGCATATTCTCCAAGGCTCTCACCAGGGCCAAGAGAGAGTCTGCCTAACTCGAGCCAGAGGGTCCCCCCTCAAGAATCTCCCACTCCATTTAGCCGCCTATAGCTCCCTGCAGATGCTGAACTGTCTCCTGCCTCCTGGTCTTTCCCGGAGCTCCTCCGCCTGGAGTACCTTCGGCTCCCTCTGCTCTAGTTAATGTCAACTCTCTGGCTTCATCTCGGAGCCCCATTTGATCCGTAGAGCTCTTCACATTGCTCCTTCCTGCTGGGTCTAGTGTGACCCTAGTATGAACCAGAGCTCAGGCCGAGTAGGGGCTCCTCCAGCAGATGGGATGTAGGCTCTGGGGTCGCCAGAGACTCAGCACATTCCTTCCTGTCTCACCCATCCTCCAGTCGTCCCTTTGACTTGACTGTGACAGCCTCGCCTTGATCACACTGGCCACACCCCCTGCCAAGCTTTGGCTGGGAAGTAGGCCCAGCTCAGCTCAGATCATGTAACCCTCTATGCAGGATTCCCCTAACCGCTTCTCTCCCCAGCTTCATGCTGCTGCCTGGCCACATGATTTCTCCTGCTCTGGGCCTCACTGTCTTTACCCAGATAACGTCTACACAATCCCTCCCTTGCCACCTCCCAGATCAGTGGAAGGAGCCACTGAGTCAGATGAAGAAGTGAGTTGGGATGGAGAAAGAGAAAGCAAGCTGTTCTGAGGCAACTGGCTGGTCAGGCATGTAGGCCAGTCTGGCCTGGCCTCAGCCTGAGGATTCTAGGGCTGAACCAGCTGTTTAGTGTCACAGGATGTCTACAGTAACTGACCTAGGGGGCACATTCCTATCTGTGCCTCTTTCTCCCTGTCGCCATCTATTTTTCCACCAGGGTCCCTCCTCACCTTTCATGTGGTATTCCTCCCCTTACTCCTGGCACTCTTTGGTCCCCCCACCCCATACTTACCCCTGAGACATTCGCTCCCAGGTATGGGATGGCCTAACCTTGGGGCCTCGCCATCCTGGCCACAGGGGAAGTCCTTGCAACGTTACAGGACAGATCATCAGTCTATACTGAAATCTTGCCTCTGCTCCTTTTCCTTCCCTGGCGCTCGGAACCAGTCACACTCGAGCACGCCCCAGAGTTCCTGCCACTCATGAGTAAGGTGGCATATCCAGGCAAATAGTGCTTCACCTGTAAGAACAAGTGCCCATGTGTGAGGAGGGGTGCTGAGTGGTATGCCAGGACGGGGGGCAGTCAACTTGTGGTGGAGTGGGGGGTGGGGCACAGAACGCATCTGCATGGTAAGGGGGTAAGGGCCACGAAAGAGCCCCCGGAGGTCCCTGCTTCATGATGGTGACCCAGCCACCAGCTGGGCCCTGCCAGGCTCGGCACCCTGTGGTCCCCACCCTGCTGGCTGCTCAGCCTGGCAGTGCCTTTGCAAGCTCCTGCCAGCACAACCAGCCCCCTGCCCCCACTGGTGTCCATGCCAAAGCAGCATTCCGCAGGCCTGGCTGCATCTCCCCAGCAGAGACTAGGCAGGGAGGCAACTCAGCAGCAGCTGGGTCACAAGACTGGGGGGCACGGTGGGCCTAGGACTCTGCCCCCCACTCCCCTAGTCTCAGTCTCGCCTTGTCCTGGCCCTGTCACCTTCAAGGATTTAGTCACAGCAGCTGTGGTCCAGGTTCTCGCATCTCCCACCCTGGGCGGCTCCGGGCAGGTAGGAGGGTGGACCAGAACCAAGTGCTGAAGGCATGGAGTAAATAAAATAAGCCCCGGGCTGCGCTGGGCTTGGGGAGGGAGGCCGCGCTAGCTGGAGATCCCAGATTCACCCACAGGCAGAGCAGCCCAGCCAGAGGGTGGGGGTGGTGAGCCAGGCTGGGGAGTGGGGTTTGGTCCCTCACCGTGGGGTCGCTCAGGGGAGCAGGTAGAAGCCTTTGCTCGTCTTGGGTGGGGGCCGGCGCGCCCAGCTTCCCGATTTCAGGGCCGTCTCCCACTCCGACCCCACCTAGGTGCCGTGGCTGGAGGGCGTCGAGGGCAGACTCCGGGTGGAACTTCCCAGCGGAAAGGGGGCTAATCGCCAAAGAGTGAAGCTGGCTGGTCCATTGACTAGGGTGGGAACCGTGGTAACGGCCGGCCGGGAGCCCCAGCGGCCCGAGGCACAGCAGGCTGCGCCGGGCAGGCGCCCACCACGCGCGTCCGCGCCCCCCGCCGGCACGCAGGGCTGCCTGGCCCTTTAAGCGTCCAGACGGCGGCCCCAGCTGACGCGCGGGCTCCAATCGGCGCCCCGCGCCCCCCGCCCGCCGCGCCCGAGGCTCTGGGGCCGCAGCTGCTCGGCGGCTGGACTCGCCGCGGCCCTGCGCCTCCGCCCGCCCGGCCGCGCCCCCGGGGGCCATGGTCGCGGGGCCCTGCGCGGGGGCGGCCCCCAGCGCGGCGCTTCATGGAGCGGCCCCGGCCCGGCCGCCGGGGGCAGCGCGATCCCGCGGGGCCCTGTGAGCCCCCAGCGCCACGGCACCATGGTACGCAAGGCCTGCCTGTCCCCCCGTTTATCCGCCCACCCGCCCGCCGGAGCGCACTGCCCGCCGCGCGCGGCGCAGGGTCTGAAGGGCTCTTCCTCTCGCTGGTCTCCGCGACCCCTGCTGGGCCCCCGCCGCCGGGACTGCGGCGCTCCGGCGCGGCGCTTGGAGGGAAGGGGTTAAATTCCTGGGGTGGGGGCACCAGCGCTAGAGGCCGTGGTCCTGCGAGGCACTGGCACGGGGGGCGGGGTGGGGGGGCGCTTCCCTGGACCCGGGACGGCGCCGCCCTCGGATTGGGTGATGGGGGAGGGGGTCGGATTCCCGCCCGGGCCACGTGGGCGCTAGAGCTGCCCTGCCTGGGGTTTTGGGGTGCCTGAAACACGAGGGGTAGGAGGGAAGCCCGCAGTTCTGATCCAAACTCCTGTGTGACCTTGGGCCAGTCCCCCGCCCTCTCTGCCTGTTTGCCTAGGAAAGAGTGAATCCAGGAGCCCAGACATAGAACCCCCACCCATCCCCAAAAAAGGAGGAGCCTGGAAGTCATGAACCTGTGTCTCCTTGATCAGTCTGAGCCCACCCTCTGCTGCCCAGCTGTGAAGAATTGGTATGGGGGTGGAGGTGCTGATGCATGTCCCGGTCTCATACTGGGGCTCCCAGGAAGGCGCTGAGCCAGGGTAGGGAGTCAAGGTACCTCTCTGATATAAAAGGTTCTGACCCCATGAGCTGCCTCAGCAGGTGTGTGGCACCTGACCGGCCTCCCCCAATCCCTGGCCCAGTTTAGGCTTGAGGGCAGGACCCCTCTGGCAACAGGTCTTGCATCTTAGGCTGGCTCTGGCCTGGCCTTGGGGGTGGAGTGTGTGGCTGCAGCTGGCACAGTCAGATGGGGAGGGGCGTCTGCAGCTTCAGGGAACTGGCACATCTGGCCCAAGACAGGGCCACAGCTGGTGGGCCCTGTGTGGGAGGTGCCAGGCTAGGGGGCAGCTGTGCCCTGCCGTGGGGCTGCCAGTTCTGACTTGGGGCAGCATCTGTGTGCCCTGACAGAGAAGTCCAGTTGGAGTTCCTGGTTGTGAGGTTCTCGGACCCCTGAAGGGTCAAGTGTGGTGCTTGGCTTGGCTGTAAGTGCCGTCTTGGGAATGGAGTCTTTGGGGGCAGCCCTACCCCTCAAACTAACTCCTCTTCCCCAGCTGAGACCAGAGGGCCCTGGCCAGGCCTTACCTAAGCCCTGGGGCCTGATCTGCACCCGACAAGGTCAGCCATTGCCCATTCCCCATGGCAGGTGGGCACTGGAGGACATTCCATGAAGGGAGCCGGGTGGACCTGGGGCCCGGTGACCTGTGGTGGGCTGCCCACAACAGCCCTGGCTTTGACAAGCCTTTATCCATGCTACTCCCCCTGCCATTGTCTGCGCCTGGAGGCTCGAAGTTGCCCTTCTTACAATGCAAGCTGCATCCTGAACCCTCAGTGACGTGCAGGTGGCAACAGTTCTGGGGAGGATGCCCCAGGTGAGGGTCAGCGGTAGACAGATAGGTCTGGGGAAGTGTAGCTGGTCCTCTGGGTGGGAGGTTCCCCAGAGGCCTCTGCCTGCTCTTCTTGGTCATAAGAGCCCAAGAACCACATCTCTGTGGAATAGTGTTCATTCCAGTAGGTAAAGGGTGGTCTCAGCAGAGCCAGGGGTTCAGCTACTTCTCACTGGGTGACCCTTCCATTCTGAGCCTCAGTTTCCTCATCCCAGCAGATGAATCAGAATGAGTCAGAGATGGGAAGGGCTTGGCCAGACCTGGATGGGCCAGCAGTCCTGAGAGAGGGGCAGATGAATGGCCTCTTGGTTGGAGAGAAGGCGGCATGGTGGTGGGAGACCTCAAGGAAGATGATGTCCATGAGCAGGGGCCTGGCTAGACTGGGGTCTGGAGACCATGGGGTAGGTGCTGCCCTGGGCTGCTAGGTGTAAGGTGGGGCCCAGGGAGATCTGGAAGCAGGTGGCCCCTGACGGCTCATCCTGAAGCCCAGGGTAGATTCTCATGCAGGTGACTGAGAAGTTGAGCATAAATACCACTCCCATCCCTGCTCAGACTAGTCTCCATTACTGTCCAACCAGTGGACCCCTGGCCCGGGGTAGGAATGGACTCTGTATGGTTGAGCTGGAGTTTCATTCCAGAACCTGCTAGGATGTGCTTGGGGAAAGGGAACTAATGACTTTGTGGCATTGGGGCAAAGTATCCCTCAACTGTAGGAGGCTCTGACCCAGGACAGGACCTGAGGAGACTTAGAATCTGGAACCTGTGTGGTTGGGCCAGCCAACCATGGTGCCGGCAGGTATTAACTGAACATCTGCTGTGCACTGGACCCGTGTGAAGGACTGGGCTTGCCTGTCTGTGCTGCCTGCCTTTGGGGGAGGCTACTGCTGCTGCCAGGAATGATCAAGCAGCCCCTATTCCAGGCAGTTCGCGGGTGCTGGATGTGGCCCAGAGCCTGGTCATCTGACCTATCAGACTCGAGGGCCTCTCTGAGGATCCAGAGGAACAAGCAGGTGTGGTCATCTTAGAGCCTCTAGGCCAGGACCATACCTGAGCTGGGATCTGCCAGCCTCGAGGGAAAAGGATCTGGGACAGGCCATGGGAGCCTCCTGCCTCTGAGCATGGCAGAGAGGTAACATAGCTGTGTCCTCCCACCCCCGCAGAACCCCTGTGTGACGGGGAGCCGCTGGCAGCCAGTCCCTAGGCCATGGGCAGAGGGGTTGGCTGGATTCACCAGCCTCCTCCTGCAGGGCAGCGGGGAGAAGTTACAGGCCCTGGGCCTGGGTTTTTTTCACTAAAGTTTATCTCTAGAGCCCTCAGGCGTAGGTCTGGAGGCCCACTGCCGGTGAGGTGAGGGGTTGCCTCACCTGTTGCCCCACAGTGCAGAAAACAGAGTCCCAGCAGTAAGCTCTGCTTCCGTTGAAGGTGTCTAGCGTTGGGCAGGCTTGGTTTATCTGTGCGAATCTGTAGGAGAGAATCCACGGGGCTCAGGAAATGCTGAATGCCCCTGTCCCTTCAGGGGATGGCCCAAGAAGGTTCTGGTAGTCGCACATCCCAAGAAGCCCCTAGGTCCCCGGCACATCTGGACTGTGGGTCACCCTTGTCCCTCTTCCTTCCCTTTCCCTTCTCTTTATCTTTTCTGGATGACTTTTCCTGCTTCACAGGGACCAGCTGAGACCCAGGAAAGCTAACCCACTGATCTCTGGCCCCCGATGTCCCAGATGGAGTTTCAGCTCTGAAGGGCATCTGCCTTCAGCTCCAATCCCAGTTTCCCCGTCCTTGCCTGAGCCTCTAGGCCTTTCCACCACGTGGTGCCAGTAGTGCAGGGTGGGCTGCCTCTCAGGAGCTGGCCGGGACCTGACCTGTGCCCTCTGCCCACAGTTGCTGGTTGAGAAGACGACCGACTCACCGGCGGCCGAGTTCTCGCTGGTGGAGGATGTGGCACTGCACTTTGCCTGCTTGATGGGCCGCCTGAACGAGCAGCGCCTCTTCCAGCCTGACCTCTGCGACGTGGACCTGGTGCTTGTGCCCCAGCGCAGCGTCTTCCCTGCACACAAGGGCGTGCTGGCCGCCTACAGCCAGTTCTTCCACTCGCTCTTCACCCAGAACAAGCAGCTGCAGCGCGTGGAGCTGTCCCTGGAGGCGCTGGCGCCCGGTGGCCTGCAGCAGATCCTCAACTTCATCTACACATCCAAGCTGCTGGTCAACGCGACCAACGTCCACGAGGTGCTCAGTGCTGCCTCGCTGCTGCAGATGGCTGACATCGCAGCATCCTGCCAGGAGCTGCTGGATGCCCGCTCCCTGGGCCCCCCAGGCACCGGCACTGTGGCCCTGCCCCAGCCGGCCACTGGCTGCACCCCGGCTGTGCCACCCTACTTCTGTGACATCAAGCAGGAAGCGGATACCCCAGGCCTCCCCAAGATTTATGCTCGAGAGGGCCCTGACCCCTACTCAGTGCGTGTTGAGGACGGGGCAGGGGCTGCTGGTGGCACAGTGCCTGCCACCACTGGGCCAGCTCAGCCCTTCTTCAAAGAAGAGAAGGAGGCCAGCGTTGAGGAGGCTGGCGCACCCCCAGCCAGCTTGTGTAAGCTGGAGGGCGGGGAGGAGCTAGAGGAAGAGCTCGGGGGTTCTGGCACCTACAGCCGGCGGGAGCAGTCCCAGATCATCGTGGAGGTGAACCTCAATAACCAGACACTGCATGTGTCCACCGGGCCCGAGGGGAAGCCTGGGGCAGCCCCGGCCCCGGCCACCATGGTGCTAGGCCGGGAGGATGGGTTGCAGAGACACTCAGAGGAAGAGGAGGAGGAAGACGAGGAAGAGGAGGAGGAGGAAGAAGAGGAAGAGGAGGCTGGTGGCAGTGGAGGGGAGGAGGATGAGGAGGAGGAGCGGGGGAGTCAGGGAG